>JAKLLW010000772.1:0-24260 GCA_022814695.1 Neocatenulostroma microsporum | reverse complement strand
ATCAGGGCTTCTCGCTTTGCTCCCGCTGTCAACCCACGCCGTTTCGCGCAGGTGTTTCTGATGAAGTGTCGCGTAGACGTCCCTTGTGCGCCGTAGCCTTGCGTGGTGCGAGAGTAGATGATGAGGAGGCAGCCGTACGGGAGGAATAGTTGGTAGAGGCCTCGGCTCCAAAACAAGCTCTCTAGACTCGAAAGCGCAGATATGGCAGGATCTTCGTTCGGGTTAGCTCTGCACGTGGCCAAGGTCGCTAAAGCGGACTACTTTTGACCTCTGACCAGCCTGTTTGAGGCTCTAAAGCCCTGCTGTTCAGGATGAAGCTGCTACAAGTGAAAGAGAGAACGGGTATGTGGTAGGGAGTCTACACAAAGTTGTATGTGACACCTTACTGCAACCAATGGATCCATTAGAAGGGTCGAGACGTGCTATATTTCGACCGATAGCCCCGGTTGTTGCCGCGACTAGCGGCCAGCTCCCCTGCTCCTGCACAACGCTGCCGCGCTGAAATCTCGGGCTCCTCCAAGCCTGACCTGTCGATCAAGAGGCTCAAGTCACGATGCGAACCATTTCTGGTGGTTTCGAGGTTTTCCAGCGACAAAATCCGCCCTCGGTGCCCGCGCAGCAGCGGACGTAGTTGGGCATCAAGCAATTGCTGGGGCGATAGAGTTATGGGTCTGCCTACCTGAGCAACGAAATCGGTTACGAGATGAGTAAGAATCAGAGGCGTGGGGTTGCATGGAAGCGTGATCGCCACGAAGACGCTAAAGGCATAATCTGCGGAGAAGCAATCAATCAATCAATTACTTGCTTAAAGACCTGACCTGATAACCACCGATCATCCGACTGCCTGACTCAAAAGTTGATGAGACGAAACGGCGATTTTACGGAGATGGCAACACGAACACAACAGCAGCGCTGTGCGTCTGGCTCTTGGGCATCCTGGTGGTTGGGAAGGTCTTGCACGACCGTGGCGACGAATCGATTACGAGTTGCCACCACTTGAGCGCTAGGACGAGTTTGGCATCTGCGTCTTTCTGCAGGGTCGTGCTGTTCACTGTACGGAGACGCGAACGCCGTCAGTATTTCCGCGCGAGAGGCCACGCAGACGCTATGTGGAATCAAGTTTGCGCAAAGCGCAGGGAGTGCTACTCGCACGTGCTGGACAGGGTGCACTTGCCGTGCAGTAAAACCGCTCAAGATCGGCAAACCGAGACGAACCTTGTCGATGAGCGATCCTTTGTTCCGAGCTTATCAGCCAGATACTCCGGAGTACCTCTTATCAGATCAGAAGGCCGATCAACCTTGAACCACCACATTGCTGGAACGCTCTTTGTACTCGCAGCTGTTGGAGAGCTGCATACTTCAGGGGTCAAGGGCATGCAAAGTGATTCTGTGGCTCGCAGTACGAAGACGCAATCTCCGCAACTCAGCCCTGCAGACAGCCGTGAGGCGTGACAGCATAACAACCTGGCTGCAGACGGGGCATATCCAGACCGTCGGGTGGGCTGACTAGCATTGCATTTGCAGAAGAGCAAAGGGACGACTGTGTTTCGAGCAACTCATAAGATCAGCAAAAGAAAAGGCTCGCTACTCTGACATACCCAGCCTTAAGGCAACCAAATCTTCACCAATCTTCACCTTCTAAGGGCCGCCCTCAATATTCTAGAAAGCTGAATTGCAAGCAAAGAAAGACCACTACCATAATTCGAAAGATCAACGGAGGACTGGTCGCTGAAACCTTCATTGGCCGAGCGGACCATAGAAGTGTCAAGCGAGGCAAAATACAAGCCTCAGCTCCTCAATGTTCGCCGCTGTCGAGGCTTTGAAAGGCAGTCTGACTGCGCGGCGATCGTCTGCATTTATAAAACGCCGATTTAAGTATCGTTACTGGCAATGACAGCAGAGGCCGGCGTCAATCAGGCGTCGAAGGGACGGCGATACACCCAGGCTAGACGCGATACATGACCAGCATCATAGTGACCATACCTAATCTCGAGGCTCTCCCCTTGACAGGAAAGTGGCGAAGCGATATTCTGCTGACCTTGCGCTCGACGTCCTTGCCATTGTAGACTTCGCGGTACGCGTACTGCTCGGTCCTGTTGCTTACCTTACAGTACATCGGGAGGATAGGGGAGAAGTCTCGCGCTGCTCAAAGTACACCGTAGGAATGCTCGGGAGCCCTACCGCCCATGACTGGTAGTACACTTCCAACGTGAGACCTGAAGACGTCCGCATTCGCGAGATTCCTTCGCCTCAACTGATCGTTTCCCGTACCTCCTTCGCATCTGCTCACTGTCTCTTCGCAACTCTTCACCACCATGCAAAATCTCCCGTTCATTCACGGTCTTGCGTATCCTCTTCGCAGCCTCATACTGTCTCGCAAGATTGACAGTCAGACGTCGATACTACCATCCTCATCAGAGACACACGTGACAAATTCACGCTTCAGCGACCTACCGCAACTCTGCTCAAACGAATGAATTGCCGCTCAACCTATCATAGATCACGTCTGCTATGTCGAAATCGTCGGCGGCGGCGAAGAAGGCGAGGCCGCGAAGAATACCCCAACACCCTATCTAATCATACCTCTTCCCTCGACTGGCAATGCCTCTGAAACTCCATTCCAGTACTTTTCAGCCACACCTCGTAATCGTTGGTCTGACGATCTCTTTCTTTCAACGATAATGAAGAAGTTATCGCCATGGAACATGGGCAACGCTTCGCCGCGCAGCGCGCAGGAACTTGCAGGTACATGTTATTGCTGGCCACACATGCCTCGCATAGAGTGTCGTTTCTTTGCAGTATGGTAATATGAGGACGGCGAAGTGCGCACATATGTCGCTCTCTTGCCGGGATGGCTGGTGACGCTGGTCCTGCGTAACTGGAACCACATCAGCGCCGGTTGAACACTTCAATTCCTCGTCTTCTTCGTCTTGTGGTCATTCATTTTCTGCGGTGGTTTTGTTAGACAATTCGTGTCAGTAGCGCAGCACTTGTCCAACTCCTCAATTTGGGTTGAGGAGCAGCAGTTCTGCTGCCTGTGAGTCAATCGAGGTCACTCGGACGAGCCACGGCTGTCCATAACTTCGGCAGACGCTGAATTGTTTGTTGTCTTTACGCCGCACTTGCCTGAACGTGGCTTGACAGCTCGCACGGTACCACCGCAATACCAAGGCTGTAAACCGGAACGGCAGCAGTGGAGGCGAGGAGGTTCACGGCTTACAGTGAGGTGACAAGACGGAATCCACCTTCTGCTGAATGTGTTTCAATAGTAGTACACAGCTGTATTCCACAAGCCGGCATGCGCTCACGCCTCGCCGGTAAGCCAGTGGTCCTATGCTCCTTTCTAAAGATACACTCCGCCATCCCGGCCTATACGCCCACCCTGTACTTCTCCGCCCTTCTCCACAGCGCATTCGCTCAGTTATACTGCGCATAAGCAGCCGTCGAGTTGAATTTCATGCCACCCCTGATGACCTTCTCCACTGCACTCAAGAAGTCCTTCTCGCTCGCGACCTTCTTCCTAGCCCTGATAGCGAACATGCCTGCCTCCGTGGCCACTGATCGCAACTCGGCACCAGTAGAGTTCGGGCATAATCGTGAGATGAGCTCCCATCGAATATCCCTCTCCACACTCATCGACTTGGCATGAATTCTCAAGATGTTGGCACGTCCTTCCATGTCCGGGAGAGAGAACTCGATTTTCCGGTCAATGCGTCCAGGTCTCATCAGCGCCGGGTCCAGAGTAGAAGGCCTGTTGGTAGCGAACATGACTTTAATGTTGCCTCTGCTGTCGAAGCCGTCGAGTTGGGTGATGAGTTCCAGCATAGTCCTCTGTACCTCGTTGTCGCCTCCTGCTCCGTCGTCGAAGCGCGCGCCGCCTACTGCATCGATTTCGTCGAAGAAGATAATGCAGGCTTTCTTTGTCCGGGCCATTTCGAAGAGTTCGCGGACCATACGTGCGCCCTCACCAACATACTTTTGCACGAGCTCGGAGCCGATGACTCGGATGAAAGTCGCATCTGTCCTGTTCGCCACGGCTCTTGCGCAAAGCGTCTTTCCCGTCCCCGGAGGTCCATACAGCAGCGCACCTTTTGGTGGGTCGATACCCAGATTGACGAACCTCTCCGGACTCAGCAAAGGCATCTCCACAACCTCCCTCAACTTCTCAATCTGTTCTTTGCATCCTCCGACGTCGCCGTACGTAACGTCTGGCTTATCCTCCACCGTCATCATCGTCACACTCGGATCAATCTTCGGCGGCAGCGGCAGCATAATCTGGTACTTATTCCTATCCACCCCTACTCGCATCCCCTCCTCAATATCCGTCGGACTCACTCGCTCGCCCAAGTTCACCACAAACTTGGCGATTTGCTTCACGTTTATGACGTACTTGGACTTCTCGTTGTCCTTCTCGTCGGGGATGATTTTGGTGCAGCGCGCGACTTGCAGGGGTTGCTCTTCGCTCATGCGTTGGCGGTCGGCTGCTATGTCCCAGAGATGGGGAGGGGCGAGACCTGTGTCTGACTCCTTCACTCCAATCTTCTCGTTGACAGCCGTTTGTTTCTCGCGGATCGCTTTCTCGAGCGTTTTGAGGGCGTCGGCGTAGGGGGCGGAGTTGTATGTCTTTAGTACTTGGATGTCCCTGGCATAGTGTTAGTGGGCTATGGCGTTGGATGGGCGGGTATTAATATGGCGTACTCATCTGAGAGAGGTGTAATCTTCTTCTCCTCAGGCTCATCGTCGGCGAACTTCTTCTGGTACTTCTCCCAGTTCTGACCTGTTGCGGAAGGCATGGTGAAGGGGTCCGATAGCCTCTAGGGCCTGTGTTGATGGTGTTTCGCTGCTGTCGCAAGCCTTCCGACGATACTTCGCGTGATAGTGTTTATTGGGACTTTGGTGTTGGTGCCTGATTGGAGATGTAGCAGTCGTGGCGAAGCTATGAGATGGTGTAGTCGGCGAGGATTGGTGGTGTCGATGAGGGATAGAACGGAGATGGAGATGGAGCTGCGGCGAAGGTGCTCAGGCAGGCAAGTTGACGTTGCGTGCCTGGACCGTGCACTCTGGCAACGCGAGCGCGACGTTTTTGAGATTTCGAGAGCTTCACGCGGACCACGAAACAGCTTTGAACACCAATACTACACCTCTCACCGCGAGTCACAAGCGTGAAGAGACGAATCTCACGCAGTCTCACGCACTTCACCACGACCGTATCCGGCATTGACCACAGAGACACCCCTCGCACCGCATAGCTCCCTCCCACCACCTCCACCATGGCCCAAGGCGCTGGCGGAACTGGCGCAGGCAACAACGCTTTCCGCGACAAGGAGAAGCCCACCGCAGTCCGTACCGCCAACATCACCGCCGCCCGCGCAGTCGCAGATGCCATCCGCACCTCTCTCGGCCCCAGAGGCATGGACAAGATGATCCAGACAGGCAAAGGCGAGACGATAATCACAAACGACGGCAACACCATGCTAAGAGATATGAGCGTAATGCACCCCGCCGCAAAGATGCTAGTAGACTTGGCGAACGCACAAGATATCGAGGCCGGTGATGGTACGACGAGTGTGGTAGTGATTGCAGGCAGTCTCCTAGGAGCAGCGGAGAGACTGTTGGCGAAAGGCATACACCCAACCATCATATCCGAGTCCTTCCAGCGCGCCGCGGCGGAGGCAGTGAAAGTCCTAGAAGACATCAGCGTCCCCATCAACCTCGCCGACCGACAGACCCTGCTCAAGGCAGCAAGTACATCCCTCTCCTCCAAGATCGTCTCTCAAGAACCCAAGCTCGCTCCCATGGCAGTGGACGCCGTGATGCGAACAATCAACCCCACAAACGCCCAGAATGTCGATCTCCGCAATGTCCGCATCCTCAAGAAAGCCGGAGGAGTAATAGACGATAGCGAGATGGTCGACGGCCTGGTCCTCTCTCAGCAGGTCGTGAAGAGTGCAGGCGGGCCCACCAGGATTGAGAAAGCGAAGATAGCGTTGATACAATTCCAGCTCTCCCCGCCGAAACCGGATATGGAGAACCAGATCGTGGTAAACGACTACAGACAGATGGACAAGATCTTAAAAGAGGAGCGGACGTACCTCCTAAACATGGCCAAGAAAATCAAGAAGGCGAAATGCAATGTCTTACTCATTCAGAAGAGTATTTTGAGGGATGCTGTCAACGACCTCTCCCTGCACTTCCTCTACAAACTCGGCATTCTGGTAGTCAAGGACATCGAGAGGGATGAGGTGGAATTCATCTGCAAATCCACCGGCTGCAAACCTATCGCGGACATCGACTCCTTCTCCGAAGACAAGCTCGGCTCAGCCGACCTCGTCGAGGAAGTCTCCAGCTTAGGCGCCCGCTTCACGAAAGTCTCAGGCGTCAAACACGCGAAAGAAAACGCTCCCCGAACCGTCTCCATCGTCGCTCGTGGCGCTAACCCTCTCATCCTGGACGAAGCCGAGCGATCTCTCCACGACGCTATGTGTGTGATCCGCTGCCTGGTCAAGAAACGCGCTCTCTTACCCGGAGGCGGAGCGCCTGAGATGGCTGTCTCGACCCATCTCTCTAAGTCTGCCACCACTGCTTCATATCCAGACAGCATCTGCTGGAAGGCTTTCGCAGACGCGCTCGAAATAGTCCCAGTCACTTTGGCCGAAAATGCCGGTCTCAACTCGATCAAGGTGGTGACGGAGCTGAGGAGTAGACATGCCAAGGGGGAGGCGAATGTCGGCGTTTCTATCAAGAGGGGTGGTGTAGGCGTTATGGGCGGAGGGGATGATGGGAAGAGTGGTGCTGGGTTGGGAGGAGGGGAGGGGGTGATGCAGCCGTTGCTGGTGTCTACTAGTGCGATTGAGTTGGCGAGTGAGACTGTGAAGATGATACTCAGAATCGACGACATTGCGCTTAGCAGATGATGTGGGTGATGAGGCGGGAGGCATGTTTGATGATGACGGAAAAGGTCTCTTGTCTCAATGACAGTTGAGATAAGGCTGAGTATGAGAGATGTACAGTACGTATGATATACTTACAGAACCTCCTCGTATGTCACAGACTACCGCGATGTCGCTGCCGATCTTGAGTCCTCGGAGCGCGGAGTCCCAGTGTATCTGCGAGTGGTACCTTGAGAGAATGCTATTAGTTCGTGGACATTGGAGACTGCTGACATGGTGCAGTGCTTCAACTGATATTCCACGAGACCCCTGGGTGTATTTGATCCTAACCTAGCCTCACCGCTGGTGACCAACGCCTGCATGCATGCGTTTATATAACCCACGCTGCCTTTCTGGATAGTCGACACATCCCAAAGTGTAAACCTTCAGCGCAGCGCCTTCCAACTCCTTCGCTCATAAGTCCGATCAGTCCTAACAACACTCTCCTGGACTGCCCACCTCGACACCTGTCCTGCGTGTTCTAGGCAACGAGGATCCTCGCCAGTACTGGCCTCAGCCGGGCACACTCGTCGTTGTCACGTGTGGATGCTGGGTCTGTGGACTTGGAGAGGGTTACGATGTATCTCCTGGTCCAATGCCATTGGACCTAGGCTCGCAGATCGCGTAGCTTGGCGGTGGGAAGGAAGGCGGCATGTCGGCTTCCTTTTCTGTTGCGTCCTGGATGTTCGGTATGTGGCGACCTTGATGGAGGACAGTGGCAGTGGGATTCATGGGAGCCTCTTGCGTGTGCAGGCCGGGTCCATCTAGTCGAGGTGGTATAGCGCCAAGCTCGTGTGTGTCTCGAGCCGGAGGAGGACTGGTAATGTATCCGGCTTCGAGGTCTGCGCCTGGGACAAGGTTAGACGGGAGGACTGGCGGAGGACAATCGATTAAACTCACTAAAGCTGTCCCGTACATCGTTATCTGGCAAGCGGTTGTGATGTTCGCAAAGGCGACGGCGACAGTGATCGGCGCGGTATTGCAGCACCCCTATTACAAGTGTTCCCAGCGTGAGGAGAGCACCGAGGATGCCGACTACGATGCCAATCGTCGTGCTCGGTCCATTGTTGGATGCGGCATGTGCTATCGATGTAGCCGTCGGTACGGATGCAGTGGTGGATGTGTTGTGGTCGTTCAGACGGACGACGAGGCGCAGTACCTGGTGATGTAATCAGACAGGGCTCTTGCCCAATCGGCTTGGACTTTTGAAATTGTACACACCTCGTCAGTCGCAACGGTGTTCATGGTAAAAGAAGCCGACGGCCAACGAGAGCAGTGAAAGTTGGATAGACAAACGTATGTGTGCAGTGGATTGCTATGGTAGATAGTAGGTGCGAGACACATTGCCGCGGGCTGGTCATATTCATATATGTTGTCCTTGACGGCTGACACAACACTCCTGGTCGCAGTCTGGTTCTAGTGGCATAGCCGCCAAAGGTGAGGTGGGATAACGGCATGTCGCGCGAAAGGCTGGCGCAGGCTTCCCACTCGCTGGTTGGACCTGCGAGTGGGAAGCCTGCGAGTGGGATGGGTTTTGAGGCATCACTTTCAGGCACACGGAGCCATGCACCGCCCCAATGCAGTGCATCTTAGCTGAGGCCGTGGCGAGGAGGCTCACTGTCATTCCACCATAGGTATCAGATGGTCGTGAATCTGACTTGCGGTCCGAACGATCGCGTCTTCTTTGCTAGCATATCATGTCGGTCGAACGAAGTTCAAGTCTCGATTGACCTGACGGACGCTTGCTCGATCTAACCATATGAGGAAGCTCCAAGGTTCTCCACCCGCAAACCTACCCGTGAATCGCCAATGTTCATGACTTTCTTCAGTATGCTCGATTCTTTACCAGGCGAACTCGCATACTGCAATTCAATCGAAATTCACAATGCCGACACTGGGAGCAAACGATATCACCATCAACTACTCCCTCGAAGGCGACTCCACCAACGACCTCATCGTCCTCATCAACGGCCTAGCAGACGACCTTACAACATGGGACCCCCAAGTCCCAGCTTTGCTCAAAGCAGGCTACCGTGTCCTAAGCTACGATAACCGCGGTATAGGCAAGACCTCACGGCCTCCAGGACCTTACACGTCCGAATTGCTAGCCGATGACTTGCACGCTCTACTCACTGCTTTGGAAGTATCGACGTTCCATCTACTGGGTGTATCGATGGGTGGGATGGTAGCGCAGAGTTATGCCTTGAGGTACCCGAATGGATCTCCCCAAGCAAAGGGACTCAGGATGTTGAGCTTAAGCCTCTGTTGCACCTACGCCCAACCAACGACTTTCTGCTCGCGGATGTTCGATCTCTGGGGCGACATGGCAAAACAAATGTCTGTGCAGGACGTAATGAGAGACGTCACGCTCTGGGCGTTCACCGTCCCTTTCTTCCGCACAAGAACGGACGAATTGAAGGAGATTGAGGAAGCAATGCAGAACCTCGATATGGATCTCGACTCTTACCTCTCTCAGCTGAACGTAATACAGCAGTTCGACACTACCGCGCAACTGGAGAGTTTGCGGGCAGCAGAGCAAACGCTTGGAGGGCTGGAGCCGAAGCAGATTATGGTGCTGGCTGGGAAAGTCGATATACTCATTCCTGTACAGCTGAGTATGGAGCTGGGGCAGAGGATAGAGGGGTGTCAGTTCTTGACTACGAAGGGTGGGCATGGGTGCTCGTTGGAATTTCCTGAGGCGTTTAATAAGACTGTTCTGGGGTTTCTTGGGCAGCATAGGGAAAGTAAAGGCTGACTTGGCGCGCTTACGATTTCTGCTCTGCATTGAGGTGATGTGTTGGTGTGGTATCATGGATGCACTATAGATGGCAATCCTGCCAAAGGCTTCAGCACCTGGCCGAAGTTACTCGCTTCCGTACGAACTTCACTACACGACTCTACGACTGCCCGCCATCAGTATTCGGGTAACCCTTCTTATCCACCGGATTCGCCGGCCCTCCTCTCTGCCCAAGCACACCACCAACATCGAAGTTCTCCGCCTTTTCACTCTGCACTTTCTCCCTCGCACCCGCTTGCTCGGCCTTCTTCCTGTCTAGATCGGTCTCCATACCTTGCTCACTGCCTGCCGACCCTGACTGTGTGCCCTTCACAGCATCCGCGATTTTGCCCTCACCAGGGGCAGCCATCTGATCCGCATCGAGCTCCTTGTTGCGACCCTGACCTTCATGGGTTCCGCCGCGAGCTTCTTCGCCGGGAGGTGCGCCCCGGATACCGTAGGCCATGCTGGAGGGTGTGGCTTCGTCTATGGATTGGGATTGTTGTTGGGGTATCCGTTGGTCTCTGGGGAGCATTGTGAGTAAAGGGTAGGCTGAGAACGAGGATGTTGAGACATACGTCGGTGCTGAAGCATCTTGAGCGTTCTTCTGAGCTTGGCCTTGCTCGGCTGGCTCTTTCGTTGCTGGGTTGCCTTTGGTTTCGTATACTTGGTCGAGGTTGGGCTGTGCGGCACCGGTGGGGTTGAGGGCGTCTTGGCTCATTGTTGCGGTATAGTATGAAGTTCGGTTTGGTATATTGGGGTTTCGACCGCAATGTCTGATCGAAGCCGAAGGTAGATGAGGAGCTGTGTTGTCGTTTCCAAACAAAACAAAGTGTCAAAAAAGTGTCTCGGTGTCCCGCACTTGCATCTGGACGCATTGACGATCTGCCCCGCCATCGTCATCGGTCGGTCATCGCGCATTGACGCGTGCCGTGTGTCTGGAGCTCCAATCCATTTTATAGATCTCGAAAGCCATTGCATCTCACCAACTCCAAACCAACCTAGATACCACGAAACGCCCTCCAATCCTTCAACATGGCCGCGAACATGACGAGAAAAGAGATCCTCGGCAAGGTGTACAAGATGGTACCACCGATGCTGGAGAAGTTCCACAAAGGTAGGCAGAGCACGAGATCAGGACATTTCGACAATCATGCCATTGGATCAGCAATCTCCCCTCGAGCAAGAGGCCACCAGAGTGCCAGATTACCCACCAGGCGTATCTGGGGATCTCATCACTCGGAGAGCAATAGCTCCAAGCACGCGGCTTCCCCGAAGCTCAACCATGGCATGAGGGCTACAGAGCGCTCGCTGGGCAGTCGGAGGCCTCTTACTTTTCCTGGGAAAGAAGTCAGGGCATTAAATTCTGGAAGAACACATTGCTGACTGTTTGCAGGCCAGCTTGGGCGAGTCGCCGTCATTGGCGGCAGCGAGGACTACACAGGAGCACCCTACTTCTCAGCCATGGCTTCCGCAAAGCTAGGTGCCGACATGTCCCACGTTATCTGCGAACCCGGCGCCGGCATGGTAATCAAAACTTACTCCCCCAACCTGATGGTGCACCCCTACATGCGCCAGCAAAAGAACCTCGCCCAGAACGAAACCATCGACTCCATCTCCAACGATGTGATCGCTATGCTCGACCGCCTGCACGTCATCGTCATTGGTCCAGGGCTCGGCAGGGATCCTGCGATGCAAGAGACGTGCGCCCGCGTAATCACAGAAGCAAGAAAGAAGGGTATCAGCTTTGTGTTGGATGCGGATGGGCTTTACCTGGCGCAAACGAGGCCTGAACTGGTGAAGGACTACAAGCACTGTATTCTTACACCGAATGTTGTGGAGTTCGGGAGGTTGGCGAAGGCGATGAACATCGATGTTTCGGCAGAGGACCCGAAGAAGGTCTGTGAGAAGCTTGCGAATGCTTTTGGGGGTGTGACGATCATTCAGAAGGGGAGTGTGGATTATATCTCGAATGGCAAGCAGACACATATCTCCAGCGGAGAGGGTGGTCTCAAGCGGTCGGGAGGGCAGGGTGATACACTCACGGGTTCGCTCGCGACGCTGCTGGCGTACCGATCAGCATATATGGAAAGGATATGGGACCACGAGAACGACATGAGCGCGGTACGTATCCATCTCCCAGCGGCAGCAAGGGATCTTCTGGCGTCTACGTCGGAAGCCCGCTGTCTCGAGCTGTACATGTTTCTCGGAGAATGTTTCACTGACACTGATCTTACAGGACGAACTGCTCACATACTGCGCTTACGGCGGCTCAGCGATTACCCGCGAATGCTCTCGTCTGGCATTCAAGGAGAAGGGGCGATCCCTGCAGGCCGCAGACCTCACAGAGCATGTCCACACGGCCTTTGTGGATATCATCGGCGAGAAGCCTACGGAGGAAGCCAAGCTATAGGGTAGCTTCGCCAGCTTTCTCCGATACGTCGCGGCAGCATCGACAGCAGGATTGCTGCTCGTGGGCATATGCCTAATCGTAATGATGGGGATGGGTGACATGACAAGCCGTCTGTAACAATAGTACATATGCATCAAGCAATGATCTCGGCATGCTTTCCGCTTTTCGACTTTGGAAGGCTGCCTCGCAATCTCTCAGCGTACGGCATCGGTACTGTGATGCCGCAGTACTTCTTGGAGCAACACGGCATGCTCCTGAAATCTGAGATTTCCAGGTGAGAACACATAAGACGCGGTTCGTTGCTTGAAGAATTGCAGTTAGGTCTGCGCAGACTAACTCGCATCTTCAGCATGTTCTACCGGACCCTTCTCCCGCTCCTCCTTCCTCTCCACGTCGTCATCAACGACCGTTTCGCCGAAGTAGGCCGCCAGTTCTTCGAGGCTTTTCTGTTTGGTTTCGGGATAGACTTTCATCCACAATTAGCATGGAGGACTAAGTTGTCCCTAGGTCTTCGGGAGTGACTTACCAAAATACACCACAACGATACTAACGATTGTCAAACACACGAACACAAGGAAGTACCGCCAGCCGATGTTGGCTATGGCTGTTGCGCCAGGGGTTACGTATGTCTGCGATCCATATCATCAGCACCAATATATGCGTCAAGGCCAGAGGTTGGATGGGAGAGAGAAGGCGGTACATACAATACAAGCAGCGAAGTAAGTGAACGTCGCCAGCGCCATTCCTCTGGCTCGGATGTTCGTTGGGTAGATCTCGGAGCTGTAGATGAAGCTCGCGGCGTCGATGAACTGGGACGGTGGATTCAAGGATCAGTACATGTCTCAAACGGTCCTGCCGTTTATTCTCACGGGTGACTTACGAAGCCATAAAAGAAGACGAAGAACATGACGGCAAAGACTGCTACTCTCTCTCCAGCGACGTTGGGTACGGCGACTGTGACGTATTTGCCTAGCATGGCTATCTCGAGAACGAGGGCTATTAGACAGCCGGTGAAACCTGTCAGAAGAGCCTAGAAAGTCGTCAACGATCAGGCAACCCTTTCAAGAGGGAAATTGAGGTATCATACGAAGCGGCGGCCAGTCTTGTCGATGGTGAGCAGACCACAAAGGTTACCGAGAGCGCCAATCAGAGTATAGACGGCGTACATGAGCAACGGCATGCTTCCGGTAAGTCCTAGATCACCGTAGATGATCACGCTGTAGTAATTAATCACTAGACCGCCGGTGTTGTTCGCCGCCAGCTGCACGAAGCATGACAAGAACGCTCGCTTCCGATAGCTCTTCGTCTTGAAGATGCCCATATACCCAGACGGCTGTGTCCGCTCAAAGGAGATCTGAGCGCGCATCTGAGCGAACTCCTCGTGCGCTGCGCTGTAAGTTGGATCCGCTGGGTCGTGATGCAGACGTTTGACATTACGCCATGCTTCGTCTGCTCGATCCTTCATTAGCAGATAGCGAGGCGATTCGGGCACCCAGATACAGCCTATCGCGAGCAGAAGGACTGGTATACAGGTAAAAGCTATCGGTCCTCTCCAGCCAAAAGTCAGATTGTCGGAGAAGTAGCATCCAAACCCGACCCAAGCGCTGATATTGTATCCGGAGACTAGGAAGAAACCATGCAGTCCTGTGAGCATACCGCGTTTCTCTTTAGTTGACGATTCAGCCAGATACACAGGCACCAACGTCGCTAGTGCACCCAGCCCACAGCCTTGCAAGATCCTGACGACGATGAGCATAGCAATATGCACGCTCCCAGCCGCCAGAGCACCGCCTACGAGCGCTACGAGTGCCGCGGCGAGGATCGTCCATCGTCGGCCGATGTGATCGGATAGTGGACCAGCGCCCAGTGCTCCGATACAGGCTCCGAAGAAGAACAGCGCATTAACGGCGCCGAGAATGGAGTTCGTGTGTGAGGATGTCGGGTCCAAGGCGAAATACTTGTAGAAGCCAGGTTGGCCGATGGAGGTCGCGAATGTGGCAAAACCAAAACCGTAGCTGAAGCTGCCGAGGGCGACGATCATGCCTACGGCGACGTTGTAGTTGCTTGTTTTGGTCATGATGGCGGTCTTTCTGGCAGCAGCTCGGCAAGAGCGAACAACCGCAGTCTGTGGATGGGAAGGCAGGGCGAAGAGAACGAGGTGTGTCTGGTGGGTGAGATATTGAAGCTGCACGCCTGCAGCTGCGATCTGGCCCTGCCGGCAGTGAGCATGGTATACTTATCCAGCACACCCGGGACCTAGTCCATCCACTAGCGCTCCCCAGAGTACTCCAGCTTATATGGGGATTCTGGAGAGATAAGCACTGGTGGCGTTCGACTTCCACGTGGAGATCCTAGTCGTGAGGAGTACGTGCAGGCTTCGGGTGAGGTTACCCGTGCCTCGACTTCGAGACACCATGGATGTCTCGGACGCCTTATGTAGGCGCAAACCTGATGAAGACTTGCATGTGTCATCGTTCGAAATCGGGTATGCAAAGTGTGGAAGTTGACAGGATGCTGCTTCATTTCACGTACTCGTCTGCCTCTGTCGCACCCATAGTCGCAGCCATGGCCTCATCGCAAAAGTCATACTGCTTCCTGAAGTAATGCCTTGTTCCTGAGGTCTCTACAGTTTGCCCAATCAATCGCTTGCCTGTGCTATTACCGTTGGCATGTTCACTGCCATCTAAGAGCATAAGAACGACCTCCACGACCTTCTCCAAAGGTGTGAAGTACTCCTTTGGGAATGACTTCCACGCTTCGTCCGGAAGCAGATTCGTTCGCACTGTACCCGGACATGTGGCATTCACTCTCACGCCGTCTTCTCGCCACGCTCTTGCCGCAATGTTTCTAGCCCAACCAACCGCGCCGTGCTTCGCTGCACCGTAGATGGGTTGGAATGGACACGCGTAGAAACCACCGCAACTCGCAGTGATGATCAGGCTCCGAGGGCCTAAGCCGTCGTTTGGTGTTTGCCGGAAGTAGTCCTGTGCTAGGTAGCTTGTCGTGATGACCGATTGCAGATCAATGTCTACAACGATACTGCTCGGCTCCGGTGGTGACTGGTCTCCTGTATCATGGACCTTGTAGTATGCTCCGCTATCTACGATGCCAGCATTGGCGAACACGAAGTCGATTCTCCTGTGTAGGAGAAAAGCCGATTTGAAGGCTCCAGCGAGCGAGGAATATTGTGTGACGTCCACTTGATGAAAATCGGCGTCCAGCTCTTTGGCTGCCTCATGTCCTCGCTCTGCGTTCAGGTCCAGGAGGTGGAGCGCCCAGCCGCCCTGAGAAGCTAATGCTTTCGCGACTGCGAAGCCCATACCGGAGGCACCGCCAGTGATTATGGCGACTTTGGGCGGCATTGATCCCATGGTTCGACTTTGTAAAGCGCTCTGGTGGGCGGTCGTCCTACAGAATGCTCGAATGCTCGAATGCTAGAGCCCGGCGTAGAAGATTGAATGGAGAGAGTTGACAGATCAAGCCTTGTAGCATCAGGAAAGCGGTCGTACTTACCGACAGTACCACAAGCCCTCTTGACTGCACTGCAGAGCTCCGAGGCTGTCTCCTTTCTACCAAGGCTTTGTGGCTCTGTCTCGGTATCGTCTCGCAATATCACAGCTCGTCGTGCCTCACTGGATAACGATAGCCAGAACGACAATGGACGAGAATACGTTAGCGACACCAACCACTCTGTGCCCCATAGAGCGTCTACGGTGCACAAGCGCTGCCAAACCGCAGTCTCACCGTTTGCATGACCGTGAAGTGTGGGAAGTCCAAAGTGGCATTGGAGTCTTGCCAGAAGATCTCAAACTCACTCAGATTGCTTGTCCGCTAGCTTCCGCTGTCCATCAGCCAATGAAAGATCTGACCCACTTCGAGAAATATCGACATCAATCGGCCGTCAACCTTGCCCGGTGTCACCATTGGTTTCCAAAGATGCAACCCACCGAGTCCTCTACCTGAGGTTGGTACATTCCAGAGGTTCCGTCCAGGATCGCGACGACATATCAGATCTAATGGCGGAGACTACCAAGATCTGACGGGCTGTGGATAGCCAACCAATGCGCGCCCGTTGCGCGTGACATCGTCATTGATATGTCGCGTCGTTCTACAAACGTCAGTATGACTGCCTTCGTGCATACAGGTAGGGTCGCTCCTGCACGTAAATTGTTGTAGGTAGAAAATGTTCCGCGTTACTATTCGTTCACTTTGCTCGAGAAGAACCACATCGGCAGCAAGATCAGTACCAAAGCAGATTACACTACTCGATAGAATCCCGAATCAGACGAGATACGCCAGCGACATGTCTTCAGTAGCGAGCACAATCAAGAACACGGTGCAGACTGGGCTGGCCGAGAACTTCACTGGACCTGCTCAGGCAGCTGCACCATCCGGCACACACTTCTCCCTGGACGAGGTACCAGATCAGACAGGGAAGGTGGCTGTGATCACTGGTGGTAGTGAAGGCATTGGCTTTGGCAGCAGTCACACACTCCTTACCAAGGTACGTTGGTTCAGCCGCGAAGTCTCTCCCATGTACTGACAGCTTTGCAGAACATCTCGAAGCTCTTCATCCTCAGCTTATCGAAGGAGGTGGTTGATGGCGCAAAGGATGCCATCGCGAAGGAGCTAGGCCAGGACAAGGCAGACAGGACAGTGTGGATCCAGTGTGATGTGAGCGACTGGAAGAACGTTGCCGAGGTCTCAAAGAAGATCAAGGACCAGACGGACCGTCTCGACATCCTCATCTGCAATGCTGCGAGAGGCATCATGACCTACCAGCTCACAGATTACGGCGTTGACCGTCATATGGCGCTCAACCACATGGGACACACTATCCTCACATCCCACCTGCTGCCACTGATGAAGAAGACGGCAAGTGACGGCAACGAGGTCCGGATCGTCCATTACGCCTCCAACGCACACCAGTCCACGCCTAGCGACACCAAGTTTGCGAGCCTTGACGAGCTGAACCGTGATCTGGGCCCAATGGCACAATACGGTCGGGCCAAGCTTGCGGCGATCCTGTATGCGAAGTACCACAAGAAGCACCTCACCTCCTCGCACCCGAACATCTTGGCCAATGCGGTCCACCCAGGTGTGGTGAAGACGAAGATGAGCGAGCAGGACATCTTCGAGCCATACCCAATGGCCGGTTATCTCATGAGCGGTGCATTGACGCCGTTCAAGAAGGACCAGTTCGAGGGTTGCTTGTCCGGCATGTACGTTCGAAGGCTGTGACATTCCGAGGTGTGCGGTAAACCGGTGCTGACATGCTTCTACAGGTACGCTGCAACAGTGACCCAGAACTCAGGAGAGTACATTTGCCCGCCAGCGATACCAGAGGCCGGTAGCGAGATGGCGAATAACGAGGAGCTCGCTGAGTCGCTGATGAAACTGACGAGGGATATCGTCACCGAGAAGATGCACCCGCAGGAGCAAGGCTGCCCAATGAAGGACTATTGAGCGTATCGCCGTGGTCGGGATGTCTTCATGGTTGTAAAGTAGTCAGATGCCTTGTATAGTAGCCAGATCTCTCAGAAGGGAGCACAGAACCTCTCCATCAACTTCCGTCTCGAAGCAATCGGAATAACTGTGGCATTACCACTATACCTGCATACTGCTCCACTGTATAACCCCGCTTTCGGCAATGAGTACTGGCATTTTTGCAGAGGCCGATCTTTGCATTTCAAAGGCTTGCTATATCATTAGGTCAGCTGCAATCGGTTGGTCGTACCTCCTGCAGGTCACAGGTTGCTCTTGGTTGCTTCTTGCATTGGGATATATACGTACATAAACCCACGGCTTCATTGTTATAGGATTTGCTGAGCACACTGGAGACTCTCTTATCAGCACTACTGCTTATCATCAAAACGCTACGGAACATTGCTTGATCGTTTTAAAACCGTCGACGGGACTCACCAAGAAGCACTGGAGCATCCATTATCGAGACTGTTCCTTTGGTATCGATCGTTCGTCGATCGATGCGATGGCTACCAACGGATCTACGAGTCTGCCGAATGGAGCGCCACCGCCACAGCAGGACGGTCCAGTCGAGACAACATTCTTGATCATCGGCGCCGGTCCAGCAGGAGCCGCCCTGGCGTGCTTCCTCGCTAGCCATGGTTACACTGGGATCATGCTCTCGGCAGCTCCAGGGACGGCAAAAGAGCCACGAGCCCACATCACCAACCCAGCAGCGATTGAGTGCCTGCGAGACATTGGCCTCGAGGATGAAGTCAAACACAACGCCACGCCGCAGAGTCATATGCAGCATACCCGATGGTGTCATGACATGGCTGGAGACGAGTTCGCACGAATCCATTCCTGGGGTAATCAGCCAGATCGACAAGGAGAGTACCAAGCCGCGAGCCCATGTCGACACGTTGACCTGCCGCAAACGCTGTTGGAACCCATTTTAGTTAACAACGCCAGACTGAAAGGCTGGAGGATCCGATTCGACACTACTTTTGTCGAATTCGCTCGAGAGTCGCCTGATGGTCCCATCGCATCGACCTTGAAAGACAATCTGACGGGCCAGACATGGCAGGTCAAGTCCAAGTATCTCTTCGGCTGCGACGGTGCTCGCAGCCAGATCATGCGTCAACTCGATATCCCGTTGGTGAAGAAACCGGGCCAAGGTCTAGCAATCAATATCCTGGTCGAGGCGGACTTAAGCAAATATACCGAGCATCGCACCGGCAACCTCCACTGGATCATGCAGCCGGACAAAGAGCACCCGCCTTGGGGCTGGACGACGATCCTGCGAATGGTGAAGCCTTGGCATGAGTGGATGTTCATTATCTTCCCCGAGCTTGGCTTTGAAGACTTCAGGATCCGTCCCTCGAATGAGGAGTATATGAAACGTATTAGAGAGTGGATTGGGGATGATAGCATCCCAGCTAAGATCCTGGACGTGTCCAAATGGTACATCAATGAGATTGTAGCGGAGCGGTACAGTGATGGCAACATCTTTTGTCTTGGTGATGCAGTCCATAGGCATCCGCCGCTGAATGGCCTGGGAAGCAATACTTGCATTCAGGATGCGTTCAACCTGGCTTGGAAAGTCGCTTACGTCGAGCAAGGTCTTGCTTCTCCGAAGGTATTGGAGAGCTATTCTTCCGAGCGTCAACCTATCGGCGATGGCGTCATTGCCCGGGCTAATCAGGGCCTTCGCGACCACGCCGGCGTCTGGGATGCTCTCGGCATGATGCCCAAGGATGTTGAGGAGCGAAAACGGCAGTTCGCCGAGCTTTCTGCGCCTACAGAAGCAGGTCGCAAACGGAGAGAAAGATTGCGAGAGCAAGTTGACTACACGGCTCACGAGTTCGGGGGTATCGGCATCGAGATGAACCAGCGGTACGAGTCCGGCGCGATATATCTGAAGGACGAGAAGGACGCACGACGGCCGCCACCCCACGATCCTGTGCTGCAGTATCAGCTATCAACATACCCGGGGGCGAGACTGCCTCATGCCTGGGTCAATAAGCGAGCCCCGAACCAGGCCGCTATCTCGACGATCGATCTCGCCGGCCATGGTGCCTTCTGCTTGCTGACTGGCATTGGTGGTGAGAAGTGGAAGCAGGTAGCGTACGAGGCCTCCAGATACCTCGGAGTCACCATGAACGCCTATAGTATCGGGTGGAAGCAAGACTGGGAGGATGTATACGGCGACTGGGCGCGAAGAAGGGAGGTCGAAGAGGATGGCTGCATGCTTGTGAGACCAGACCGCACGGTTTGCTGGCGGAGTATGGCGATGAGGGAAGATTGCAATGACGCGCTGTTGAATGTTGTCAAGGTAGTGCTAGACCGTACTTCGTAGGTATTTGGCTTCGGAACTAGACATAGAGCAGCACTCCATCGATCATCGCTGGGACGGTATTCTCGCCGGCGTCATCCCGTGGATAGCGATCATCAAAAGTCTTCAAACCTGCGTAGGTATTTACCGCAACATTTGCAGGGCCTGCCTTTTAGCAACCTGGATATGGCTGCTTGCCCGCTGCGAATGCAGCTTGAAGGAGAAGGAGGGGCTCAGTCGTACTCTGTCATCTCATGTTACTGTAACATTGGTTGATCCAGCGACTGGCGAGGGTGGTCCTTCAGCAGTTGGGTGCAAAGAGATTGGGTGGTCGTGATTTGATGACCGTCTCACCCACGTTTCGCATCTGCGTAAGGCTGACCTGTCACAGCGTAATCTCCACAGTCTCTCCAGGAGCTCGTTTCGTGTTTCGGGAACTGCGAATCTGACCGTCGCTTGACATCTGTGCTTGTGGAGAAAACGCATTGTTGGGTTCCTGAGGTGAACAGCAGGCGGCCATATCGCGGTCGCATTCCAGTAGTTGCCACAAGCAACTGTGCAACACGAGCAACACGAAGAAGAGTACGAGCAGGTCATGTCGATGCGACCTGGGTGCGTCACAGGGCAAGATCTGTGACCGTGAATAGAATCCTTCCGCGATCTAGCGGCTATTAGCGCACCGTTTCCATGCGTTTGTTTGGTCGGCACGGCGTTTCCGCTGTCGTGTTCATATGCAGGAACGAATCGTGGCTGAGTCTTGGCTAGCAATTCGCGCAGCAGTACAAATACAAAGAGCAATCGCGTCTTTGTCTGATGCCAGCATTCCTTGCCAAAACATTGAAAGCCTTCACCACGCTCCTTCACAAGCACACTTACCGCATCACTTCTAATACCTAAGGACATCGGCATTGCACCTGCTTAGGTTCGGTAGCCTCACGGCACTTTTCAACCAAGCTTCGACCGCCAAACTCTACGCGAAAGCCTCCCGCCTGCCGGGCTCACACAACATGCGCTTCACAACATCAGCAGCTGCACTTGCGGTCGCACTTCCCTTCGTTACCGCGCAGACATCCACCACCTGCGACCCCACAAAGAAGAGCTGTCCGTCAGACACGGGCTTAAACTCGGTCACCTTCAGCGCAGACTTCACCCAGGGCAGCAGCAGCAATGCATCATTCTCTGCGGCCATTGGAACCACCATCAACTATGGCAGCCAGGGCGCCGAGTTCTCGATCGCAAAGTCTGGTCAAGCGCCAACGATCCAGACCGATTTCTACATCTTCTTCGGCCGCATTGATATTAAGATGAAGGCTGCGCCAGGACAGGGTATTGTGTCGTCCATCGTGCTTGAATCCGACGATCTTGATGAGATCGACTGGGAGTTCTTGGGCGGCAACACAGCCAAGGTCGAGACCAACTTCTTCGGCAAGGGTAACACCACTCTCTACAACCGCGCCCTCTACTACGACGTTACCACTCCCCAGACCGAATTCCACACCTACACCATCGATTGGAACTCTGATAGGCTCGAATTCATCATTGATGGCACGACCATTCGTACATTGCCGTTCGATGACCCGCTCGCCGTGGGTGGCACGCAGTACCCACAGACACCCATGAGATTGAAGCTGGGCAACTGGTGTGGCGGTTGCGCGGGTGAGCCTGACGGTACCGTCACCTGGGCTGGAGGCAAGACTACGGTGCGTAACCTATTCATTCTTTTCGAGTCTCTGTAAGATCTATACTGACCTTTCTGTAGTTCGGCAACGACCCGTACGTGATGTACGTGGAATCGGTCAATATCCAAAACTACAACCCTGCCGATAGCTACGAATACGGCGACCAGACCGGCACCTGGGAGTCGATCAAGATCAAGAAGAATGGCCAATCATCAAGCCCATCTGGCTCCGCCTCTTCCGTCGCGCCGACTGCCTCCGCTACCGGCAGCAGCACCGCGAGCGGATCGTCCACTGCAACCTCAGGCTCTGCCAGCAACGGCACTAGCACTGCTGCGAGCACAGCTGCGCCGACTTCCAGTGCTAGTGTCGCTGGCATTCACAATACAGCTGCTGCAGTGCCAACCACCGTCACGGGCTCGTCTTACAGCATGAACACTGCGAGCGCGAGCGCGCAGAACCCGGACGGTACGATGGCCACTTCCGTCATTAGCGCAACGACTGAAGTTCCAGGCACATCACCTACCTCCGGCTCCGGCAGTGGCAGCTCCGGGTCGAGCTCGAACGGCACCGTTGCCGGTTCTGCCTCTGGCACCTCAGGCCCTGCACAACAGACCGGCACCAACGCGGCCACGGCCAACGGTGCCATGGCTGCTGGCTCGCTGCTGAGCATTGCGCTTGGCTTCTTCATGCTTTGAGTGGTTTGCATAGCGGTATACCAATAGCGGATGACTGGATCGGACGCTTGGGTACGTTATTGCATTTGCGGCGTTACGGAGATGAGGAGAATGAGCACAATACCCAAGAGTGATTTTAGCGACAGCATGGCCTTTGCCCTTCTTATTTGAGTAATAGGCAATTACTGTACTTTTACCATGTCAGCCACCAAGTGCCATCTCTCCTGCCATCGATCGCTTCGTCTCTCACATCGATGGTTGATGCAAACATACCCACCACCCAGCATTTCTACAAGAGATATACTCTCTGTATACTGAGACCATGTTGAGAGGAATGAAATTCCTCACTGCATGGAACCAAAACCATCATCGCAACTTCCTCACTTGGACACATGGTGGCACGTGTCACTGGACATTGCTGGTCTATCCTTCCGTTGGTATCAGCACCTTCCCACCTCAGTCAGCAACTGCACGAGCAGACATGAACACACTTGCCTCCACCGGTCCATGGTTACCTTCGTTCAACATCTCATGGTGCTCTAGGCCTTCATACCTCTCTGATCTGGATAATAGCTGTGCCAAGACCGCCAGCCAACCACGGTACTGGGAAGCAATCTCACACTTTGCACTTGCTTCCTCTCAAGACGAGCGGCTTCCGTCTTCCAACATCAAGAAGGCACAATTGTTTACACCATGTCTTACTTCCCAGCTGGAGATCAACTTCCGCTTTACCACCAACCGTCACTCGACCAAACATCTGCATCAACCGTTGAGAACATAACGAGCAATCCAAACAGCCGCAAGTCCAGCCCACCAGCCTACACCAAATCAACAACGCACAACGCGCACACGCCAATGGCCCAGCCCCCGATGAACCAGCAAGACTTGCAGGCTTGGCACTTCGAGTTGAACGCCCGCCAGCAAGAGTCGGATGCTCGCCAGCATGAGTTGGACCTTCAAGCCCAAGACTTGCAGCAACAAGCCGAAGACTTGCACCAAGACCAGCACGATGCGCTGCAGCAGCAAACAGCACTCGACGCTCGCCAGACAGACTACGACAGAGCTTTGGCACTCGATGCCGTCAGTGAAGGCTACTGGTGGGCTACCTTGACCGGCGGACTTGCCGTTGTTGGCCTCCTTGTGGCTTCCATTGTGTTAATCGCAATGCAACATCCTCTGGTAACGGACAAATGGTTCCCAAGGAACTGCAAGCATCCTCTCGGCATCATGGCATGGGGCTGCCTGTCCACCTCCATCTCCACCATCGCCATCCTACTCTCTGACTTCCTCTACACCAAGCGCCTGTCCCGCTCAGACGCCGGCACCGCAAAACGTCACACCTTTGCCATCCTTCGTGCCTTCACGCCAGCCTTCGCCTGCATCGTCTGCGCAGCGCTCGCCTTCCCATTCAACGCGATCTGCTCGGTGACCTAGAACGCCTTGTGAAGTGGCTGTATCCCGACCGGCGCGAACATGCTCTCCGCAAACTCGGCATCACCATCTGGAACATCTGGGATCACGGGCAAGAGACTTCTCTCAAGCAGCAGGTTGACTTGTTGGAGCTGCTTCAGCTGTTTGCCTGCCTGGGGCCCACAAAAGGAGATTGTATTAACTGCGAGGCGCGGTTGACGGGCGACATGCACAGTGGTTGGCCAATATACCTTCAATAGGATTTGAGGCCTGACAAATTCGAACCAGGGCTGCAGACGATTATCTATCAGTGAGAAGATCCTTCGTCGCTGGTCCGTGTCAGAAGGTTTGCGTGCTGATCATGATAGACAGAAACTACGGTGGGCAGCCAAATCAAGAGTAACCAACCATACCCTTCCAGCCGACAAGCTCTTTTTCTATGGTCGCATCCACCACATTGCACCGGAAGCAGACCAACATCAATCGACCTGAGGAGGAAGACCAGGAATGATGGGCTTGTTGTATGTGTAGACGAAGCTGTTGAAGTCCCACCAATGCTCGGAGTTGGCGAAGCTGGAGGA
>JAKLLW010000771.1:0-24266 GCA_022814695.1 Neocatenulostroma microsporum | reverse complement strand
GATTGGTTGGGTTGGCAGACCCATTGTCTTCATTTGGCCTCGGACATGCATGACCGCTCGATCCGTCCTCCGCAGGACTAAGTCCTGTATGTCTTTGATCCATTGACGCAGACCCGCTAACCTCACGAACATCGACAGATCCACCACATGAGTACTAGCGCTCGTTACCCGCTGTCCTCCCCGGCCAATGTGGTGTGTAGTGCGCTCAATCATGATCCGGACATTCATCTTTGGCCCATTAGAAGCGTCCTGTTGTGTAGCAAGAACAGAATCAACGGTATCGAAAGCCGTGACCCTTAGTGTCGTCTCTCCCACCGTAGTCGTAATGCCGTCCATATCCCGGATCAAGCGGGCCGGAGATCTGTCCTCTGATGTTGGTGGGATGCTTGTGAAGCCATCCGAGACCGCTGCGGTGATGCTGTAGAAGCCTGTTTCCTCGTTGCTGGGTTTGGTGTGAATCGCCACAGCCTTGTCATCGACTAGTGCTCGAGGCTCGTATCGCGTGGCCGACCCAGGGACATCGAAGATGACCCCACGAATTGACTGGTCAGCACTGATGAGCTCTGCGCAAGGATAGGCTACGCGGGTCATATGGTGAGGGTCAAAGACGGTGATCTGCCTGTCGTCGGTGGTAACCATCTTGCGGGACTTTTGATGGCGATCAGGGCGGGGGGCAGCAGAAGGAAGTTGGAAGCTGTAGTAGTAAATGGAATTGATAGTTGTGTAAGATTCGCCCAAGAAACGCGTTCTCCCACCGGTGAATCACTGTGCTCAAAACAACAGCACCAAGCAAATTCCACTTGCTGCGTCAGATAATGCTCTTCACGTCCGAGACGTAGATTCCACGCTGCCTGTTCTCGCGCTAGCATTCACGTTGCACCTCTACTATGTACCATTCCTAATCCTGGGGCCGTAGCTCGAGGACACACTTGAGTACTGGCTGGCGACATTCTCCTATGAAACGCTGCAGCAGCTTGACGAAGTGTTTCACATGGAGGAATGGCACCACTTGGGCAGACACTGAGTTTGTAGCAAATCTAGTACGATGATGTACACGCAGCTGTCCCACCGTGCAATGCCCGATACCGCCCTGAGGTCAAAAGTCCAGAGAGACCTGTGGACTACAGGTCGATGGGAGTGGATTTTCTTTATGCTCTCCGCAACAATGCCCTTGTGACTGGGCATTCGACAGTCATACGGCGTTACTCGTCGACAGTAGCATCCAATGGGATAATTTATGCAGAGCTGCATGTATGGGAGAGCTGTTCGTGTTAGTTTGATAAGCTCAACGCTAATGCCGGCTCTGTTTGGTGAGTGGGGCGCGACTTTCTCACAGGGCAGGAGCGCAAACTTTTGCGCGAGGGACGAACGATATTCTGGGATTTTGAGATGATTTCGAGAACTGTGAGGCTGTTTTCAGGGGTTGCAACAGTCCTCTTGACTGTACGCGAGAGAAATGACATGATGCTGTGATTTTTAGGTTTCGAAGAGAAGCTCGCTCTTGGGGAGCCTTATCGACCTCCCAGCTTGTGTACAACGCCCAACGGGAGGTGATGGTACTATATGTTGAATTGGGAGCTTCCAGCGTCGTTAGCGCTGTCGCTGTGTGTTTAAAAGATCGATCTGCAGCGTATGCTATGCTCTGCTTGTCTAATGGTCCCAAAATAGTGTGTGAGGTCCAGCAGGGATGTCTGAAACGTCTGTAAGGTCGCGCAGGGCGATTGTCCAAAGTAGCTTAGTGCTGCTCTGACCGGCGGACTCACATCACAACCGTCGTAAGGTAGGTCTTTCGCTTCTTTCTTGTCAAGCCGATTGCAAACATACCGCATCGCACAGCCTCCTATACAGCAACCACGTACATCACAGCCGCAATGGCCTCTCAAACAACCGCACAAACGCACTGCCTTTCGCCAGACGACGCCCTCGATGTCTTGGTGAAGATACTCGATGTCGACCAGTCAGAGATGACGCACTGGCAGCTAGAAGCGATGAGGGAGTTGAACGACGGAATGCTCAGGCGATACATAGGGGCTTTCGACACTGGAGACAAGACGGTATACAGAGATGGCGGCCTTGAGCCTTTACGGAAAGCTTTGAACGAGCTGTTCTTTGGTGGCATTATGGCCAATGTGGAGCTCAGGTCAAACTATAACTTGTACGACGACCAAGGGTCGGTGGGCATGACATATAGGGAGGACGGCAAAATCAAGGTCTACATCGACAAGCGCATCTGGGCATTTGGTGAGATGAACAGGATCTCAACGGCGGTACTGTCAACCATACTGCACGAGTACGCCCACGCCTGGTTTCACACACTGTGCTGTAAAGAGCATAGCGCCTGTCGCGAGATGTTCAAAGACCACTATGAGCTACGAGGTGGGCATGGACGGGTGTGGGAGATTGCCAGGGTATGGCTGGAGCGCAAAGGGAACGAGTGGCTAGGGAGCATGGGCGTGGACGATTTGCATCTCGTTTGAAGGCTATGGTGGAGTACACGATGTCGTCCTCCGAGTGACTATCGGCAGGCTAGCATCACTGGAGGCGTATTACACTCAGCCCATTTTCCAGACACAATCCTCTTTCGCTCTCATATCTTGCTTCCCCGTCAAACGCTTCCACATATCCTGCTGTAACCACAAATCCACAGGGAGGCGATGGCCATCTTCCTTTCGAGACTTCACGCAAAAACGGCAACCATTGAGCTTGCAGAGTACTATGCTCGAATCAGATCCTCACAGAAAGCTTTTCAAGGCAGACATGGCAAGACCAAGCTCACTGTTGCAACAGTTCCAAATCTTCGTCTACCCAGCTCGGTTGATTTATACGAGTTGCGTGAGGCCTTGAGCCAAGATCACTATTATCACCTAGGACTCACACATCTCAAATCGAGCGCTGGACAATGTTGAACGACTATGAAGGACTATGATGCTGCATATATCTCTCCAGCTATTCGGCATCTCTGAAGCACGCCAAATGCCACGTGCGCCGCCATAGGCCGGCAGAGCGTTCTCGTCGCTCAACTATTCCAGAAGTTCTATGCGGAGATCCGTTGGGTCACGCTTCCCGGGCTGCAAATCTGGTAGTCTACTGGGCGGCTATGAGTGCTGGAAACAAGAAAGACTGGATATCTCCTCAAGCCGTAGCTGCAACAAGCTGTTGTACAGGCCGACGGAGTGCGCTCATTTCTCAACGTCTCCAGAAGCTCTCAAGTTGAGTCTGTTGAGAGACCACAATTTCTTAGGGCCATATCTTCTCCGGCTTACAGCTCGACTGAGTGGCCACGACTGCTGGACACAGGACGTCTCTCCAAACCTAGAGGCTGATGTATAGGCCGGCAGTATGCTCTCATTGCTCGACTTCTCTTCAGTTATCCCCGAGACGATGTAGATCCATGAGGTACGCCTTACGACTTGAAGCTCGACTAAGCGGCCATGACTGGGTGAGAGCGGTCTGACATCTCCTCACGTCGGAGAATGCAATGAGTTGTTGTATGGACAAGCAGAGCGCTCTCGGAGAAGAAGATGGTCGACATCGTGTAAATGTCAGCAAAGTTATCATCGAGTCAAAGACATGCCGCTCACTACTCACGAGCCCCTTGTCCACGGCTCAAAGTGGTGTCATCTTCTCGTCAGCTCGCTATCTCAGAAGGCAGAGGCCACTACCATAACTCAAGGGTGCTGTCGAGCACGAAGAGGAGCATGTATCGAAGACCAGCCTTACCAAGGGATCAATTGGAACGGACTCAGACACATCCCTGATTATCAACTTACGCCATGGCGACTCAACACCCACAACATCATTGCCGACTCGTAACAGCCCTGTCGCCATCTCCAGGAGCAAGCGATTCCGAAGACAGCCAGTCGGACCATACAGCTGCCAGTAAGCGCCTCGTTATCGCAGAGAAGGCCATGGCCGACACCGAGATCAGCGGACAAGGTTGGGTAGCGACCAAGTGCGGAGAGGCCGACTGGAATTGTATCTCGGACGGTCAATTGTGGACTCTGTAGCTCGACGAGCAGTGGAGAAACAGGAGGATCATTCGCAAGAACGAAGATAAGAGGTCCAGCAATGGTGTCCAGATGTCGTCAATGCAGAGATCGCGATGGTTCACCGGGTGTACTTGTCATCGGCTCGCAGGCGGAGATGGTCCATCTGGTAAGCAATGTACGAGCGCAGCGTCAGCTTCTGAGTTAGAGATGAGGCCAGGACTGGATACCTGGTCACCGTAGATTGTCATTGGCCCTGGAACGTGGTACGTCAGCCGATAGTCAGGCTGCCAGCTCCAGCGTGGGATGCGCTTGATTGTCTCTGGCACAGCGACCACGATAAAGCCTTCGTCGCACTTGCTGAACGACTCCGTCAAGGGGGAGCCAGATCGGAAGCACAATAGCCTGGCGGTCGAAAAGCCGATCTGTAGCCAGCACATTCGAGCGATACTTGCTCAGTCGTGCAAGATCAGTATGTGAAGAAGGAAAATAAAGTGGGAAAGTAAGATTCAACGCAACAGATAGCCTCCTATTGAAAGATACTTACATCTACATCACCACCCACATAAGAAACCCGCCGTATCCCATCTCGGGCCTCTCTACTATCCTACATCCCCACTCCCTCGATCCCTCAAGCTAACTCCAGCGCATAATACGCCCTCAACCCATGATCATGCAACTCCCCCTTTCCCTCAAACCCCATACACCGACACCTCCTCAGATGATAGAACTGCAACGCCCTCCCCAAAATCCTCTCAAGAAACTCCCCAAACCCCTTCGGCAAGAACCCCAGCGCCATCCCAGCAACGGCCGCCTCGTCCGCTGCAATAGCGGTGAGATCCTGTAATGGTCGGTATCGCTGCATTTCGCTCTTCTGGTAAGTGCGGGCGAGGGAGGTATAGATGCGGAACTTGAGCCAACCCTCGAGGACATTCGTTGCGAACGCCGGGGCAGGGTCGCTACCGTAGTATTTAGGGAACATTTCGAGGGTTGCCTGGACGAGGTCGGCGAGGTCGCTGCTCTCCGGGCGGTGAGCGAGGGTCATGCGGCGCTCGGTGGAGCGGTTGGGCTCGAGCCTTGCGCCGGCGAGCAAGTGCTGGAAGGCGTTTGTGATTACCTGAATAGCGACTGGGTCGAGCTTGATGATCGTGGTGTTGTTGGAAGCCAGCTCTTTATCCAAGTCGGCGTAGGACCGCTCGAAGTTCTCCCAGTCGTTGTAGCGGAGCTCGGGGAGATATGTCCTGCCATCCAGCTCTGTGCCGTACTTGAGAGAATACGCGACGCTCGCGTTGAAGATCTTGGCCCTGCAATGCGGACAGCCTGCTTCCTCTGGGCCTTGTGAAGTTACCCACGCCATCAAGCACCCGGCGCAGATGAGGTGGGTTTGGTGGCAAGCTAGCGCGTATGCCTGCATCTGACCATTGTCGTAAGGCTCTCTGCAGCTGATGCAGACGTTCACCTCATCCGGGTTGAATATACGGGCATCGATCGGCGTCTTGACGTCGCGCAGTCGAGCATCGTACTCAATCGTCCTGGGCGGCATCCACGCCGCTGAGACCATCCTGCTCGGCATCTGCGCCTTCCGCATCTGCTCCCGAACGTGACGGACAGCTCTATCGGTATTCCGATAAAGAATATCGAAGATGTCCTGTTGCCAGATCTCGGTGTACTGCGGCGCATCTACAAGATCCTGGATTAGAAGCCTGTAGATAGCGTTCGAAGTCACGATGGCTCCGCCGAGCCTGTAGTGGGCAGTACGGCGCTTGATGAGGACGCCGGCCCCATTTCTGCCGTCCGTGAAGTTGTACGTGACGAGTTGCAGCGTCGTGGTTCCGACGTCCTTTACGGCGGTAGCCATCTCGTGGGCAAGCCTGATCCAATCGTCTCCACTTACTGTATACCTGTCCGTCAGTTGCATGTTTCCGACCTTGATGGTGTTGTGGGAATTGGGTCCAGCAACACGAGTTGGGGCTATGATGGAGTAGAAGGCTGCCTGGTCGCCGTGATCTCTGTTCGTGTGATTTGTGACTGCGACGTCCTGCACGAGCGAGCGTGGCTCATAGCGGGTGTGAGCATTGTTGATATTGACGATGGCGAGTCTACTGTTAGGCTCATTTGTCAGTAACTGCGGGCAGAACTCGACGTGGACTGTGTGGTTGGGCTCGAAGACACTGACCTGCTGTGGTCCTGCCATGTAGATCGACATAGCTTGGGTTCTGGCAACGCCTTCTGTGAGTCTCGTTGTAAACGTTGCTGTTGTTGGGGTGGTCGTAGCTGTGATAGTTGCAACTCTGGATGTGTTTCTATGTTTCGATCGGTTCTGTGGTGTGGTAAGTCTTTCTTAATTGTCAGGGATACATGTCACCGAGAGGGCTTGATATGGCGACCTTCTGTTGTCTGAAAACAAAGGGATATGAATATGTGGACAAAGAGGTAAATGGCGTTCATCCCTTCCATACAATAGCCTTGTGGGCCCCTGGAACAAAGAAAGGTGTTCTCGACGATGTGTTATCGGCTTGAGGTCTATGGGGAGGCCTATGGGAGCCTGTGTAGTGACGTTAATCGCTTACCATGCTGCCATCGTGTGACCTTCTCGACGTCACGGGGCTTAGCCGCTACCGCCGCCGCCGCTGCCTCCTTCCACTTTCCACATCCTGTAGTAATGTAGATACTAGCCAACGACGATAATGCCAAAATGCCTCTCGTCTGGTTCAGACTCACCATCGTACTCTTCGGAGTACACCACCAGCACACCTGGACGCTGTGGTACCCGTGCGTTCATCCTGAGATGTTGGGGCCCGTAGTGGTGAAGTCCGGGCTAATGAGATCGCTTTATTAGGCCGCCAGCACTCCCAGCACCGCCGCCTGCGCCATTGCCGCTTGTTGTGTGAGTTCACATCCATCTCGAGATGATGGTGAGGCGATTGAGTAGCTGGGACTGACGTTGGTGTATAGGCCGGAACCGCTGCCGGACTGGAGCTTCGCGGAAGCTCAGGCTGAGTACGATGAGGCGTAAGTCTTCTTCCTCCTATGGTATCATCTAAGCAGACGGACGAGCAATTCAAGAGCCTGGGGACTGTGACTTCGAACGGAGATGGCGCAACTTGTACGAGAACCCTGGTGAAGAAACATGCTAACGAGCTTTTTACAGGCAGCGGATTGCCGAAGACCTCGACTGGTGAGTCTACAAATCTTTCATGTTTTCCAGTTGCTTTGAGCACAAAACACCATCCAGAACGACCTCCCGACGCACATGGACTACAGGTATCTGTATTGTTGCAGTGGAGAGAACAGGACCAAGTTGCTGGGACTCGGGCAAAGTTCACCAAGACCCGAAATGTCGGGCCGAAAACCGAAGCCTCGGCTTCTGCCACGCGAAACCATCTCCCAATCGCGCATTTCTTCGATATTACATTGACGGCGCGTTGAATCGTCTCTTATACAATAACTAATGTCGAGATGACAGACTTCGCCGCCGCCCAAAACCGCATCCTCGCCCGCCGCGCCGCCCGCGACGCTCAAGCCTCCTCCCAAGCCGCCCTCTCCCAATCTCACAGAAACGCTTCATTAATCCGCCTCCCACCCGCCCTCCGCGTCCTCGCACACCAATCTCTCTCTCTGTGGGACACCGTAAAATCACCATACGGCACACGCCCAGCCTTTCGGGTCGGGCAGGTAGACGCTGAGTTACTTGACGAAGAATTACTTAACCTACTCATCGGGCAAGCTGGAGACGGGCTCAAACTATGGGGAGCACATTTGAAAGATGATTGGAGTCATGAAATCGGCCTGGTTTTACGTGGAATACTATGGAAACTGGCGATATGGGATCATGGGGCCAGCTACGGAGCGAGTTTACAAGGGCTGGAGTACGTGGATGCTCGGGCAGGCGACAGCGGCATAGCTGCGAGGAAGAGACCTACGGCTTTGCAAAAGATTGCGTATGGCGTTTTGACGGTGGGCGGGAGATATGGGTGGAAGAAATGGGAAGACTACCTCTCGGGCCAAGATCACTCTTACGACACTGAACCTTCACTTTTACTGCAGCGACTGAACCGCTTCACAACACTGGCGGGAAGCGCCCACGAAGTCGCGAGCTTGCTATCTTTCTGCGTCTTCCTCTACAACGGCCGCTACAGGACTCTCACGGACCGCCTTTTACGACTGAGATTGATCCCCAGCTCCGCGCAGACGAGCAGGGAAGTCTCCTTCGAGTACCTCAATCGCCAACTAGTCTGGCACGCTTTCACCGAGTTCCTCCTCTTCCTCCTCCCACTCGTCGGCATCTCGAGATGGAGACGCTGGATCGCACGGGCGTGGAAACGGACAAAGACTTCCATCACCCGGCTACGAAGCCGCGACATCACTCAACAAGAGCAAGACGATGATAAGGAAGCTTTGGGAGGCGAGTTAGCGTTCCTACCAGAGAGGACGTGCGCGATATGTTATCAAGATCAGAATCCCACGACTGGGCAAAGCGAACAAGCTGTTATTTCTGCGGGAGCGAATACGGGGATTATTGGGAATGCGTCGACCGATATCACGAACCCTTACGAAGCTATGGCTTGTGGGTGTATATACTGCTACGTCTGCCTCGCGCAGCGCATCGAAGCCGAGGAGGGAGAGGGGTGGGTATGTCTGCGTTGTGGAGAAATGGTCAAAGAATGTAGACCGTGGGATGGGGATGTGGTTGTGGATGAGACGACGAAGCATGAGTCGGCGGAAGGCGAGGCGGTGAAGGATAGTGGAAGTGACCACGGCAGTCTCGGAAAGGGAAGCAGGAAGAGCATAGCATGGGCGGACGAGCTAGTAGATGAAGACGGAGATGATACACTGGAGAAGACAATGAGCCATGTTGACCCGATGCCGGTCGAGGAGGAAGAAGATGAGGGGTATGCGGGTGACACGGCTGATGAGGCTAGCTAGTGTTGGGCGCTAGGTATCTCGGAGAATCAAGATCATCTTCGAGATGAGGGATATGCGGGCGATACTGCGGATGAGGCTGTCGCTAGATATCTCAGAGAATCAAGCTCGATTCTCGTCTTCAGTGTGTCGAGCGGTTCCTTTGGCCTTGAGAGCTTGTAGCTGACTCCTAGAGTGTAATGCACCCACCCCTGTGTCTGATTGTGAGGGTCGCAGACTCTTGATTCTTCTACAAGCGTCTTGTTATCTGAACGACAAGCTCTGCTAACAGGATCTAGTGTACCGAGTTTCCTCCGACCGGCATCCTTTCATTCGCAACCAGTGACTCATCACTGATCCAAGGAAGCGAATATCATGTTCCACGACAACGTCGACAACGCCATCTGCGAAACGTCATCCACGAGCCCAAACAAGTACACCGCTGACGCGTCAGCGAGCTCAACTTTTGCGCCTGGAACGTGTAACGCAGCATCGTCGGGCATGGCTAGCAGCTCGCTGCTCGAAGGCCACCTGTGCATCGATCCGTGGCACGCTACAAGGACATCGTGCACGGCATTGTACACTGACCGTCCCGCGAGCCGGGGTGTCCAGGGCTATCGGCGAGCAGTGTACGACAAAAGGCCGGAAGGAAGGATCCGCACGGGGCGGCAATGTTCGTTAAGCTGTTTGCGTACTATGATATTGGATTTTCAGTGGTTGGGAGGTAGTGGGCAGTGGGAGGGAGAGGGGAATGCCATGGCAAGCCTCAAGAGAGCTGGGTGGGGTGAAAGGCTGGAGAGGGTAAGGTGTAGCTCGAGGCGAAGGGATGATCGATCTGGTTGAGCGTGTGATGCTCACTCATCTATAACTTCGGTCTTTTGGAGGCGGTGGTGGTGATTGTCGGCGGCGTCGTGGTGGGTGGTTGGTGCATGGATTCTTGTTCTACCGGCTTTTGTTCCGCCGGTTCCTGTGGTTGCGATCTCGGCGGATCGATGGCATCGGCGAAGCGGTTTGCGATGATGCGGAAGGCGGCGATCTCAATGTTGGCAGGAGAGTGCGGAAGAGACAGGCTGCGGCGGAGCTTTTGTGGGCAAACGTTGCCGCGCGCAGGAAGAGGTCCAGAATATGAGCGTGATTGACGCCACCGAGGTATGGGAAGGTGCCGATTTGGAGTAGAGGCTGGCGGTCATAAGAAACTTTCAACCACCGCCGAGCGTTTGGATGAGCTGTGCGACACGCCGCGGCGCATGGACGACGTCTACGACCCGCACAACTAGTGATTTTTGCTGCCGGCTCAGAGCTTTCGGAGCCGACAACATGTCTCATCCACATGGGGTCAGCTTCGGGTAGAACAGCTCCCCGTTAGCCACCGGAACGAAGCTGTTGGAGATGCGGGGATGGGATTGGGAGTAGGTGTAAGAGGCAGACGGACTCTCAAGAATCATGGCATGCTGTCGGAGCAGTAAAGTGAGCGAGTATCGCAAGAGCAGCATAACGACTACATGTTGGATACCGGTAGAGCACGTGATCTTGTTTATTGTTTGTATTTGCTGTTTGCTAGAACAACGAGCCTTCTACTCGTTGTTGCTACGCAGTATTAGTACGGCCTTCTACCGTGCTAGATAGTTAACTAAATTAAGCGATTACTAATTAATAGGTTACAAGGCCTACGCGCTAAAACTGCAAAACATAGTATTAGACTTTATTCTTTATAAACTCGAATTTAAATTCGGTTGTAACTTATTGTAGCCTTAGGCTATTTACTCTTAATAATACCTCTAGTTGTCGATCGCTTCTATAGCCTTAGGCTATCTATTAGAGACATCTCGAGTTAAAACTCGGTTGTTATTTATAAACGCTATACTACGCTTATTACGGACGGTTATACTCGTATAAGATATATATATAATAGCTCGACAAAAGACGCTATAGGAGTATTCTTATAGGACTACGTTAATAGAGCTAAAAATATCGGTTTCTAAGTTAAGACTTTAAGGATTAATAGAGGTAGAGAGTTCGGCGTTAATACTTTAAAAGAATTCTATTTAGAGGCTAGAATCGATATCTATGTAACTACGCTATATAATTTATACTAGAACAGTATTAGTAAAGTAGCGAACCGAGTAGTAATATAAATAGCCCGAACCCTTATAATCGGCTTAGGTCTACTAGCTAACCTTTAGCCGGAAGCGGTAAATACCGCCGTCTACCTTATTAACTTTACTCTAATAAAGGTTCTAGGGTAGAAGTCTCTATAGGAGGTATTAGCTATAGCTAAGGGCTAGAACTCGGTTCTACTAAACGTAGTATACCTCTATATCTTTAGTAGTAAGGCCTACGTTTATAACGAGAACGTACTAAAGGGAGTAAAGTTCGATAAGTAAGTAGAGACTAGGTAGCTAGTTAGGTACGTCGGTAACTATATCTATAAGGTATAGATACTAGAGAAGTATAAAGTTATATAGACTAGTATAGTAAAGTTTGTCGAATACGAACAGTATACTAAAACGAAGGCTATTAAGAAGCTAAAGCTAAAGAAGGCTAATAGCTAGGGTACTATATACGGTAGCTCGATTAAAGATTATCTAACGGATAATTTTAGCTAGCTTTAGATAGGTAAGCTAGTAGTTCGATCTAAGGAAGATAGGCCGGTAGATTTTAGAGATAGATTAGATAATATCTAGGATAGACTAGAGGAGCCTAACGAAGAGTTTAAGGATACGCCGGAGGATAGACTAGAGTAGCTAGATAAGAAGAAGTAGATAAGGAATTAGACGAAGAGAAAGACTCTTCTAATTCTAACGAGAACGAGAAGAGACAACTACGTTTCCGATATAATAGTCTTAGTATAGGTAGTTATATTACTATCGCCGGTATAAGAGAATATTCGCTATTAGTAGATAGCGCTCTTAAAGGTTCTAGGGGTATAGGTTCTAGGGGTATAGGTTCTAGAGGTATACTAAGACTACCTCTAAATAGAACGCTTAGTAGAATACTAGATAGAGCTCTTCGTAAGACTTTTAGTATATAGCCGGAGAGATAGCTATATAGTTAAGATAGGCCGCTATAATACCTACTACCTCTACGCCTAATAACTAGCGAGGATCTTAGACCTTAGCCTAAGGATAGAGACTAATCTATACTACTACCGCTACTACTAGTAAAGAAAGGACTAAAGTCTAATAAAGAAGGGCGTAATAGTATACTAAGAAGTATCCGTCCCTATCTACGAAAGGTAGATCTAGAGATAGAATTGTACGATCTTTAAGCTAAAGAGAGTAAAACGACAATAGATTTAAACCGTATAGTAACAATCCGAGGCGAAATCGTAACGCTTAAAGAGAAGATATACAATCGTTACGCCCGAATAGCTAGCTAAGGTTCTAACCGATATAATAAGCTAGAGTTATTAGCGTAGCGTTAGTTACTACGAAAGCCCGTATCTATATAGTAGCTATTAGTATATATCGCTATATTTCTACTAACTGCTTTATACTTATTAGATTAGTCTATAAAGGCTCTACTAGTAAAGGTGCTAAAGATATAGAAGTAAGCGATAGAATCGCTAGAACGAGAAGACTAGCTTACTATAGGACGAGAAGAAATATAGAGTATAAAAGAGAACGGCGTATAGCTACTATAGGTTCTAAAGAAGCCTAGTATCCGGGTTCTAAAGAGACGATAGGTATTTGTAGTAAAGCTCGAGCTAAACCGTACTTAAAGACGTTCTCTCTAACGGCGGTATAAAGTAAGATAGATCGTTTACGGTAATAAGTAACGCCCTAGTCTCGATTACTAAGAAACCTTCGCCTTAGTCGCTAAGCTAGTATTACTTAAGATCCTTCTCGCTATCGTCGTAGTATATAATCTAGAATATAAGTAGTACGATATTATTACGGCCTTCCTTAACGTACTTATATATAGTTAGGAGATCTAGGTAGAATAGCTATATAGTTTCGTTATTAGAAACGGATTAATAGTATACTTATTGCTTAAAGTACTATACGGCCTAAAGTAGTTACTAATATTATAGTACGAAGAGCTAGTAAAGTTCTTACGTAGTATTAAGTTTATGCCTATTATATTAGACGGCTACGTATTTAGACATACTAGTAGGGCAATTATTATTATCTATATAGATAATCTACTTTTAGTTATAGATAGTACTAGGGTAGTAGAGGTTATCGAAAGGCTACTATCTAATTAGTTTAAGCTATAGGCTTTAGGAGATGTCTCTTTCTACCTTAGTTGTCGTATTATCCGCGATAGGCTAAATAGGACGCTCTATATTACGTAGACAACATATATCGACACTATACTAGAACGATTTTATATAATAGACTATTAGCTAGTCCCGACGCCGATAGAAGGTAGCTATAAACTATATAAATACGATAGAGTAGCTACTAAGAACGAGATCGTAAGATACTAATTAGTAGTCGGAAGTTATATATAGCTATTCGTAATTAGTCGCCTAGATATCGTATATATTATAGGCATTCTATATCGCTTCTTAGCTAATCCGGACCTAGAGTATATCTTACTCGCGAATAGAACGATACAATATCTTAAAACGACTAAGACCTACGGTATTAAGCTTAGTAGTACTCTAGACTTACTTAAGTACGGTCTCTAGATCTATATAGACGCGGCTTTTATAGACGATCCTAATACGAGACGATCGACAAGTAGATACGTTTTTAAATAGGTAGATAGTCCGATCTTATAGAAGTCTACGAGATAGCCGATCGTAATACTATTATCTACGAAGGTAGAATACGTAGCTATAACTATCGCTATATAGGAAGCGGTCTCTATCTAGAGGACTATTTACGAATTAGGATATAGTAAGAACTATACCGTTATACTAATACGACTTCTAGAAGATAACTAGCTAGTAATTAACCTTACTAATCGACTAACAACGGATAGTAGGTCAAAATATATTAAGACGAGATAGTACTAGATTAGGGAGGCTATTATAAAAGGGGTATATATAGTAGAATAGGTTCCTATAGCGGAATAGGTAGTAGATAGATTAATAAAGGTACTAGATTAGATTAAGTTTACTAGGTATAGGGACTAATTAGGGTTAGTAGATTGTACTAGTTTGCTTTAAGAGATATATAGGACTTTACTATATTCTTGTTTTCTACTAACATCTTACGATAGACGACGCTAGGCTTAGTATAGTTCTATATTATAGTTTGGCGGCTATAGGCGAAGTTACTATATAGATTTCTTTTTAGAGCTATAGCTTAGAGCTACATACTAGGCTTAATCTATAGACGAGCTCTATAGAAGTGTGTTAGATACCGGTAGAGTACGTAATCTTATTTGTTGTTTATATTTGCTATTTGCTAGAACAACGAGCCTTCTACTCGTTGTTGCTACGTAGTATTAGTACGGCCTTCTGCCGTACTGGATAGTTGACTGAATCAAGCGATCACTGATCAACACTACATCGTAATGATATGGCCTCCAATGGCGTAGGATGGCACTGAAGGCTTCGGGACGGGTATGTACTGTCATCAGCTCAGCGTTGGGTCCTCTGCTCAAGCGCACTCGACCTAATGGACCGCCAGCAGCTCGCATATTCGTATCTCAACCTCGCAACGTTTCCTCCCGGCGTATGTGAATACGGTAGGTTACCGAATGGGGTTTTGACGGGAAAGAAATGCGCTTTAGGTCAGTTGAACAGTCTGGCTTCTTGGGGGTGGTATGTGGCCTACTGCGTATTGGCATGGCCTCCGATGGTTCAAGTTCTTGCCGCAGGCTTGGAGATGGACACACATCGTCGTTAGCTCGTCAATGGAGAGCGGTAAACGTTCTTCCGGTCTAGTCGACGCCACTGCTGGTTGGCAGATCGCATACCCGCATCTCAAACTCACCACGCCTGTTTCAAAGGTATGCAGTTGCTGTCAGTTATCCCAACGAGCCTGTTGGTCCCGGATACGAAGGCGGAGATAGCAAACGATGTATGTGCGATCTTTTACATCCAATGCAGCCTACAGACACCTGGTCGGCCTTACTGCACCGCATGAGCTCACCTTCGGCGTGAGAAAAGGACTGTGTTGCCATCGACGAAACTGTTTATAGCGTTGACGACATCCAATGCTCCTCGTAAGTCGTTCCATTGCAGTCATATCAATCGTGAACATCATTGTTGATGCGTGTGTCGTTGCATGTGACATCGGGGCCACTTCCGCGGGGCCTGGTGGGACTTGGAAAGCTTCGGAAAGCTTCATCCCACGTGGAACTGACATCACAGCTGCAGGTACGCTCGCATCACCGAAACGTCAAGCGAGATGGATTTCTCTCCCCATCATCAACCACCTTTTCAACGACGGGCTCGCTGTTGCTGCTACTAAGAGAACACACCAAACAAAGAGACCTGGCAAGAGCAAGTTCCTCATCATGGCTATCCCGGAGATTAGACGCATCGCTATGATCGGCTGCGGCAGCATGGGCGGCGGAATGGCTCAACTGTTCGCTGAGAAAGGCCTACATGTGTGCTTGGAAGACCCGAGCGACGATCAGATGGAAGCGGTGCTCAAGTCGGCGAAAGCATCCAAGATCCCGGACGGCATGATCACGAAACACAGCGGCTACGAAGACCTATGCAAAGCTCTCAAGGAAGGCGATGGTGCGAATCAACCCAAAGTTTTCTTCTGGAGCTTACCGCATGGTTCAGTGGGAGATGGTGTCTTGGATGGACTGATGCCGTACCTGGAGAAGGGCGACATCATCGTGGACTGCGGGAACGAGCATTGGGAGAACACCGAGCGCAGGCAAGGGAAGTGCACGGTCAAAGGCATTCGCTATGTTGGATGTGGTGTTTCCGGAGGCTACCAGGCTGCGTAAGTCAACTTCTTCACATCACTTTACAACGCGGCAACGACTGATGACCATATGCAGACGACGCGGCCCCTCAATGTGCCCCGGCGCCGACGACGAATCCCTCTCCATCGTCCTCCCTCTCCTCCAGAAAGCCGCAGCCAAGGATACCCAAGGCAACCCTTGCGTCGGAAAAGTAGGAACAGGAGGAGCGGGACACTACTGCAAGATGATCCACAACGGTATCGAGCACGGCATGATGTCCGCCATCAGCGAAGCCTACAGCCTCATGCGCACCGGCTTGGAAATGTCGCTCGACGAGATCAGCCAGACCTTCGACGACTGGAACAGCAAAGGCGAGTTGGAGGGCACATTCTTGATCTGGATCTCGCGGGATATCACTCGCACGAAGAACGAGCAAGGCAAATACGTCCTGGACAGCGTTGAGGATAAGGTCGTGCAAGACTACACCGGCGAAGAAGGCACAGGCGTCTGGTCCAACATCGAAGCCGTCGCCAACCACGTCCCCGCCCCGACCCTCACAACCGCACACTACCTCCGCATAGCCTCCGGCGACCGCCACCAACGCTCCCTCATCCAGAAAGCCTTCGGTATCGGCTCCGGCTCCCCAAACAAAGACCACACCGCCCTCTTTCCACCCCAGAAGCTTGAAGACGTGAGCGACAAGGCCTCCTTCCTCGAAGACCTCCGCCTAGCAGTCTACACCGCTTGCCTCGCCGCCTACTGCCAGGGTATGATCATCATCGACAAAGCGGACAAAGACAAGCACTTCAATGTCGACTACAACCAACTTCTTCAGGTCTGGCGTGCAGGCTGCATCATCCAGGCGGACTACATCAGCAAGAAACTTTTGCAACCCATCTACGCCAAGAAGTCCAAGTCGGACAAAGCGGAGTCCGTCAACCCTCTCTACGAAGACGCTGTGGCTTCTGATCTCATCCGCGGCGTTGGGCATCTCAAGACGGTCGTGGCGAAGGGGGTGGAGGGGGACCATGTCATTCCGGCCTTGTCGGCGACGCTGGAGTACATCAAGTATCAGACTTCTACGGCGCTGGATCCGGCGAGCTTCTATGAGGCGCAGTTGGATTACTTTGGCAAGCATATGTTTGATGTCAAGGGGGATGATGAGAGCGGGATGCCGGAGACGGGGAAGCATCACTTTGAGTGGAAGCCTGCGTAAGGGGTCTCAGTACGAGCGAGCGGCAGTCAATGGGCTTTGGCGGCCTTGCGGCTGCTGAGCAGTTGTGGTGCTGAGGGAGAAGATGCGATTGGAGAAGAGAACTCAGTGGCGATCGTCTAATCCGCAGCTGCATGATGTATGATATACGGGTAGATGACTGTAACAAGTATACGAGAAGCTTTCACAGCATCCTGATCGGTCCTTTTGAACACCGCTGTCGCTCAAGCTGATGAGCTACGTGACAGGCAACGTAGACCCAGTTCTTTAGTCAATGGCTTGGACGTAAGGAACAAGTCGACTCCGATACTATCGTCATTCTTTGGCATCCATGCGCCAGCCCTTCCTGCGCAGCACCTTCGTACTAAGGTCTTGTCCTACCATAGCGAGGAGCGCCACAGCATCCGTAGCTTCCTCGGCCATGAAGGCACCTCCTGGCGCACGGAAGGGGGACAAGCATGTCGGCACTGCTCTGCACACGTCGCCTATCCAGCGATGAAGTCGCCTCGTAGCTCACCAAAGAGGGCCACGCCCGACGCTGCTGTGCAGACTGTCGATACTGCGCTTGTCCTGCCAGTGATGGAATCCTTGGTCCACTGCGCCGAAACTGCCATCGGAAGCGACCAAGTCTACTTTAGCCGCAGCATGATCCCATATTCCCGGATGTGCAACCTGGGGTTCAGTATCGACGAAGTCCGCGAGATGCCTCGTGGGCGTCGCTGGCTTCAGCTTCGACATCACAGGCTGGGACGACTACACAGCAGGCTTCTTTAAGCATCTCTTGGACGCCGATGCTACGAACAACACCAACGTTGCTGACCGCATCTACAGTGTGCCGGTTGTTAAGGCTCACGTCATCGACCGCTCTCTCTAAGCTCCATCAACCCTGGCCTCCCGGTATACGGCGTCCTGTACAGCAACAATTACTACGCCACATACAAGCTCCGCGATGCGTCGACGGGTACCTTATGCTAAGGGCTTACGCTACCAATCTGCAGATGGATTGGTTGTAGTACATGACAAGCATAGGACCTTGGCTCTCTCTCATCCGCCTTGTCTCCATAGCTGCAGCAGCAGATCAGAAACTCGACGGACCATACGTAGGCTCATTGCCGCTACTTCAGCATCAGGATACGATGGCCCCGATTGACCTCGAGGCCTGTACGGATCTAGTAATATGCATGCCGTGAGGTGGAGACTCCAGACCTGGGTGTTGATTCTTGCGGCGTGATCGCTTATACTGCTGCCGTCGTGAGGATTACGAGTGAGCAATAAGTGCGCTGATCATTCGCAGCTCGCCGGGAGGTGCTCCTCTGCATACGACCGGGTCGAGGCTCGGCCCTCTCATTGTCGTCCCCAGCTGCGCCGAGATTAGGCATGAACATCTGCCATAACCGTTGCTATGGGAGTACTTCGGTAGACCGGTAGGAGATACCGTAGCGTTTGGACGCTGTTCAGCACAGGGGAGAACAGACGTTGGTGCAGACTTCGCCAGATCTGGGGCCCTGGGGGGCAAGTGGATGTGCATATGTGGCGACGGATACGAATTCCCGACACGCTGACCGTGGACTGAACAGTCTGGCGGGCAGTACTAAGGTATAACGAATGTCTACAAAAACGGGGAGGATATTGTTAGCATAGCAAGCCAAGCAAGGGCATCCAGGTGCTGTCGAGTCAGGCTGCGATGGCTCGATGCATATAGTTCTCGGTGTTCCTGTGAGGCGATAGTTCCGGGACTGACAGAGCAAATGCGGCTCTCGGCACACCGACCGCGGACTCGATAGTCTGATTGACGGTATCGGCGCACAAGGGATGTATGGAAAGACGGAGTTGTTGTTGGTGGTAAGGCTAGCATCGGCATCCAGGTGCTATCAAGCCAGAGGATCTGATGGCCCAGTGCACATTCTCCTCGGCATTCCTGTGGGACCAATGCTCCTCTGGTAGGCGATACATGAACGTATTGTTGGTTTACATGCTGGAGATTAGACGTTTGCGCAGACTTTGTCGGATCTGGGTAGCAAGCACATGTGCATATATAGCGATCGAATTTGATACGGAATCTCGATGCGCTGGCCACGGACTTGATAACCTGCTGGGCAGTACCAGAGCACAAGTGATGTTTAGAAGTATGGAGCAGTTGTTGGTCGCAGTCCTGGTAATGCCATCGAGGGTTCCAGGTATTATCGAGCGAGATGGTGTGATAGTGTATACTTCTCGTTGATCTCATGAGGTGATTGGTCTTCTGGTAGGCAATAGATGAGCCTATCGTTGGTTTGCATGTTGGGGATGGCTCAAGTATGACAACCAGTGGAATTTCTTCTCCTATCTTATTGGTAGATTAGAATTGTTGACTGGTCGATGTGAGTAAGCCATGAACATCCTTGCGGTCTCGTTCAATGGTTCTACGATGTACAACGATAGTGAGCTTCAATATCTGCTGTTCCTCGAGACTAGTCGTGTTCCTATTGTGATGTTGTAGGCCCGGCTGACGCTGTGAGAGGTTCCGCGACCTGGCAACAATGTGAGCTTCGTATATGCTGTACGTTTCAGCCGTATTGCCTATTGTGAGCTCTATTCTCACTTCGTACTGTTACCTTCTATAAAAATGGCTTACTTTACCATGGTAAGATTGCTCGTACAGCGCCAAAAGACATCATGGCCTTCCAACACCTCACCCCGAGCGGCGCCTGCAAGCAAGCAGTCGACTTCTTCAACATACCGCTAGACCAGATGACCAGCGATCAGCGAAAAGCCCACGGCGAGTGGCACGAGTACGCTCCGAAGATCATCGCCAGCCTGAACACACCTCCGGATACGACAGACGGCATCATTCCAGCCATATATCGCCTAGGTTACTACAAGACGCTGCTGGACAGGATGCTCTTTGGTGGAAAGCTGCGAGACGTTCGTTTGGAGTTTGAAGTGGGAGGGGATATGGGTATTAGTTATGGCTATACGGCGATGAACGACCAAGGGCGTCTAGTCATTCGCCTCAACCCCAAGCATACGCGTGCTCCCGAAGACGAGACGGTCGCCATATCAATCATCAGCACCCTGCTGCACGAGATGGTGCATGCATACCTCCGGACCGTGGCTTGTTCTGGCATAGACGACTACAGTGCCTGTGAGAGCAACGACTGCAAGTCCGCTTTCGCAAAGCTCGCAAAGGGGCATGGGATGGTTTGGCAAGCTCTGGCAGCGTATGTTGAGCGTAAAGCCCGCGAGCTACTCAGGATGACAGTGGCATTGGGCAGAGAAGACGGTGTTCGCGCGCATTTCCGCTTGACTGGTGAGATACTGGGGCCGGGTTTGGTTGAATTTTGCTTTGGCGCAGGCAAGAAGACTGAGACAAGGGTGGATGGTGACAAGGAGTACATTGTCATTGTATGAGTAGCACGATGAAACGACGCAACGCTTTCCCTGCCGCAAAAACGTCACTTCACACAAGTCTTGTATGCAGAAGTAAGGAAAGAGCAAGCTCGATGATGTTTCAGAAGCGCAGCTGTAGCGCGAAATGGAATCACGTGGCTGGGGCAACATCTCCATCCATCCCGAACCGTCACACAGTCCAAAATGCGCCGCTCTACCTTGACGGTGTAGCTAGCTAACACTCTTCCCTGGCAGCGAAGTTGCGGATCAATGTCCGTTCTCACCAGCAGGAGCAGCGCCGGCATACCACTACTTGCATTCTCGCTCGACCTCATATGATAGCAACATCAAGAACAACCGGCGTCACGACATGCACCAACACTAACGCGTTTCTCAAGAGAGACGCACACGACATCGTTGGAAAGAAGATCACACCCATCGCTATCTGTTGGGCCCGATACTGCGAATCCAAAGTCCCACGCCCGTGAGATGCCACTCCTCACTAAGTGCAGCTTCAAAGAATCTCTTGATACCGGAACGGATGCCTTTGGTTTGACATCAATCACGCTAAGTGCTGTCCTACCTAAGAGCGGTACCATCTCTAATTTACAAACACACAGCGAGCCTGCGGATTGCCTGGCAAACAGCCCACCGGCCTGAAGTCCAGCCAAGAGCTGAGAAGCACAGTAAGAGTGTACATGCAAATATCCCGGCATCTCCGTTCTTGTCAATGATTCACAGGCTTCCCTGCCGTCCACCGGAGTATCCAGGATTCAGTCTACGGTCGAGAATCTGAGGCACTACGACACTTGCCCTCTCCGCACACACGCTCGCTCACGGTGCTCCTGGCGAGTACGACTTTGACTACTGCCCTCCTCCGTGCCCCATCTGCGTTCAGGAGCTGCGATAGTGCTCCTCCGCCAACTAAACTAGTGACACAGTAACGAGGACAAAAATTCCTGAACCTCAAGCACATCCAAGGCCGAAAGGCTAACGTCATGGCTTGAGAGAGGCTTACGGTTTCTGCTATCGATCAGATCCCACAACGCAAAGGTACGGCTGTCGGGCTCTTCAATATCCTGACTCGACTGATCCATGGACAAGTGCAAGTGGCTTACGAGTAGTGAATGTGATGCGGGTTCTTCTCAATAATGGATCCGTATCCTTCATCGGCGGAAGGACGATCACAACGCTGATATGGTAGCGATGATACAGGGATGATGATCAGCCTTCTGCTAGGCGACGCACGACTGTATTCGGTGCTGTCAGGCACACCCATAGCTCCCCAAAAAGCTCGTACGACATACGATGAATAGTCTAGCCACGCCTCCCTGGATGTCTTGGAATGATGCCGCAGGAACACCATTCGTGCCCGGATACTGATGACGATCTTTTCTGGCGATGGACACAGTTGCAAGAATGGTCGGAGCACACATCTACAACTAGGGTACACAGTCTACCCATGATACCCTCGACTCGCTGATAGTTGGGGTAACATGTACACCGGGTTGGTTGCAATATGCGAGCTATCGACAAGTATACGTCTCGCCTATCAGACAATCCAAGGCCAAACACTTCCACTTGGAACAGGTAGCCGCGTGTAGAATATATCCAGATCCTTAGCTCCATGATGTCCTCAAGGCTTTTGACGGACTGTCTCTCTGTGCATCGTTTTTGCCATCTAAGTTCCATGCAACCCATCCGTGTCTCCGAACTGGTATCCTCTACGGGCCGTAGAACCAGTGACTGGGCGCAAAACTATATCTGGGGTCAGCTTCATCAATCCCTTCCCCGGAAGCCCAGCGTCATGCTATCCTGCGGTATACCTTTCTCGTGATTTCTGTAGCGACTACGGATAAGATATACCGCGATCTAGCTCCCGCTTGAGTCGAAGCTCCCGATCCAGTACCGCGCACTCCCAAAGCCACTTCCGCTCCTCCACCATGCCACGCATGCGATTGCCCGCAGCATCTGACTTACACACCACCCTTCCCTTTGGCACGCCTCTCGCTGCCAGCATATCCAGCACGAGCTCGAGGTCAAATCTGGTTGGGTACGTCCGGAGGCCCCCTACTGTTTCCGAGCGGCAGCTATGCACGACGATCCTCGGGATGAGTTCAAGCTTAGCGGCGTCGAGGGCCTCGATTTTCTGCAGGGTGCTAAGCCCGGAGTGGGCCTTGATGTTGATCACGAAGTCATTCACAGACCACATCATCAACTTCGTCTCATGCCTGATCTCGCGGCTAATGTGGAGTAGTGGTAGCTCATTGCCGGGCTGTAGATGGATGGGCTCATTGATCTTGAGAGCAAGGGCGAAGATGTCGTTCCGGATCTCTGCTGGTAGTTTGTCCAGTGGATGGAAGTCGACTCCGGATGCTGCTCTTAGGTGACGGTCCGACTGATGAGTGTCTCCCGTTCGCACGAACGTCATGGGCGGTGAGATTATATCGCTCGCTATCAGCTTGCGGAGGTCGAGCTTTTGTTGCTTTTGCCTCTGTGGCATGGTTGCTGCTGAAACAAGAGGCGCTGTAGTGTCAGCCTGATATTGCAATGCAGGTGTTCTTATCAGCTTGTGTTTATGAAACGGGCCACATTGAAGTGAGTAGGTTCGACAGCTGCATGCTGTGAATGTATATAGCTCTGTACATACTGAGCTGTACGAGCAGGCCGGTCATTCACCTTCAATTGACGTAGATCCGTTCTTACGGCAATGAGTGACTGTGACTACTGTACATCCAGCCTGCTGACCCATTGCTCCCTCCGCTCCCACCCCCTTCCCAAGCCGCTCTAGTCTCTACTCCTGTGAGATTCTGTCCTCCTCCGTCCTTACCGCACGCGCCCACTTAGACTCCACCAATGACTGCAGGTCCTTCAAGGCATCTTCCCTCTTCTCACCCCTAGTTCTCACTTCATCCGGTATGGTTGGATACGCCACGAACTCCCACCTAACTTGCTCCCGCCGTAGCTCCTTGCTAGCCAGAGCATCCGCTAGCACGTCGATGCCGCCGATGTTGACAATGATGTTGTAGTATCGAAAGTTCTTTATGCTGAAACCCGTGTGGTACTGGATGGTGATCGTACGGGCGTGACGCCATTTCTTGGTATCCAACCTCAACACCTTTACGATCAGGGAGGCTAGGAGGGCATGGTTGCCGTGCTGGGTCCGGATGGTGAAGTCGTTGATGGCGTAGCAGAGCAGACCGCTCTCTTCGCGGATCTGACGGCAGGTGAGGGTGAGTGGTGGTGGTACACTCAGGCTCTTGAAGCTCACTGGCGTTTCGGAGACGAGAGCGTCGTGCCAGATGTTGTTGCGTAGCTCTAGTGGTAGCTTTTCGAATGGTGAGGCGTCCATGGTCGCGGTACGATGTTGCTGCAAGGTACGCTGTACTGCTCTCACCTTCGAATTCTGTGTTGTGCAATTGGCGCGGCAAAAAGCTGGGAAGATCTATGGTTACACAAGCCTAGCCTTGTAGAGCGGAGAGTCCCATAGTGACGTCGACTGGTCTGGCAGCAAACAAGCTAAGCAGGAAGTCTACAGCAAGAACACGGAGAGGAGACAAAGTGAGCACGACTATCGACTCTGGTACTCTACGACAGGTATGACATCGATGCTCCGCCCTAGACCACTCTCTGCGGATCACGTTACCAGCGCTCATCACGCTCTCTAAAAGAGCTTGCGACTATATTCGATCGTCACATAGGTCATTTGTAGACCGAAAAAAAGTAGATACGAGAAGCGGCGGACGGAAATTGCGACACCACCCTTCCTCTGTCCTCACTTCGCCATTCGCCCACGCCACACCGACCAACAGCACGCTATCCCGTTTCTCCCTTACCCCAAACTTCTCAGAGAGTAACGAGCACATCCGCAACTTCTACATTGTCTCCTTCCTCTCAGCCGCAAAAGCATATGCGCCTTCCAGCTTGCCCTCTGAGCTTCGGCCGCCTTACTCCATCGCCACCGCAGCCTCCTC
>JAKLLW010000770.1:0-24266 GCA_022814695.1 Neocatenulostroma microsporum | reverse complement strand
AGCGCTTAGCCGGACTGGGCGAACAACTGGACTCCAAAGTTGAAGCAGGTGCGAGACGGACAAACGCTCAGGAACACAGGCGAAGAACTTGAAAAGTACGTACCTCTACCGCTACGTTGGCTCGCGCACTCTATCGAGATCACCAAATTCCCACAGCCTCCGCGGCGGCTCAGGAACGCAGTTCGCCGAAGGCCATGGAAGTGAAGCATGTGAAAGCCAAGCATCGCTTGCGTATCAGTGCTCGGCCTTACTACACACGAGTACCTACATTGCGTGCTTATACTGCCTACCTCAACATGCCCCGACGACGAACGGGGTGCAACCTAGGGTTACACAAACTCCACCTTATCGTTGTACTCCACGGGAGACCTTCTCCAGCGTCTGCAAGCACTCCGCATGCATGTACATTCAGACAGAAAAGGCAGGAGACGTCAGACAATGGCTGCAACGGATCGAAGTCTGACAGCGAATGTGCCGTACAATCTTCTACCAGTCCGACAGCTACCGGCGTAGTGCAACATCTTTGCTAGGTATCGCGGTACGAGTGTGCCGACTAGCTGTGGCCTTGGGGCGTAAGATATCACCAACCTATCCAGTGCGTAATGCAGAGTGTGCATACACACTCGTTCTCCCTCAGGACAGGAGTGCCGTTGAGCGGCGACGTAACAGCACGAGCGGGATAGATAGCGGGCTGGTAGTTCTACCGAATAAGCTTGACACTGCAGAATCGGGGATTCTCTACCTCGCATATACGGGAGAGTAAGTACCTATGTGTATAACCTGTACTCGAGATCAATGCTTACACTTATAGGTTTTCTAGGATGTTCAATCTGCCTCACGAGGAGCGCTAGATATTCGCCTAGTCTGTTGCGGCTAGAGGCTATTACGAAACCATGTTCACTGTCCTACCGGAAGAGCCCCAGTAAGAGTCGTCAATCGATTGTTCTTAGCCTTGCGGAAGCCTTAGATTCATTGACGTTCAAGTACGACATCGACGACGACACGACCGACACCAGCATTACTAGCAGCACCTCCTCCCACAACGCGACCGACGATACCGCCTACAGCACTCCTTGTTTCACTTGCAGCGCCACTTCATCTTCCGTTCGCACCTTCTTTACTGACGCCGTGATCTATTACCCTTTTGCTGCAGCGTGGCTCTCCAATGCCTGGACCTCTGCTTTTCAATACTTCCTCCAGGACCCCTAGACTAAACTTCATAGTATCTTCATGAGACACTATAATAAGCTCACGAGACTGCATGGCTCGAGCTATGGACCATGGGCCGGAAGAGGCACTGTATGCACCAAAAGCATGCTCAGGTCTTCAAGAGACCCTATCAACTGCTTGGATGGTCACATGTCATTAAGATCTTCAAGCTCAATGTGGGTGTTGTTTGTTCAATGCAAGGAACCTCTGGTGGGCTCAAAAGTCTACCTCTTTCAGGCGATGAAAGACCTGTCTCGTCCAGCAGTCTCTTTAGAGCGGTCCAGCAAGCACTATCCTTCTGCCAGCAGCTCTCATATACAAGTATAGGAACGAAACATGGCAGAACCAAAGCCAAGGAGCATTGGAGATGGCTGACCTACTAGTGAACGGAAAGTTGGCGTCAGCCTACGTCCTCATCGGCGTCGCCTCGGCCTTTGGGAGCGCCATCGGTACGGCAGCATATCTGCACTTCATGGGTACTACTCCAGCTGAGATACCGGAATCCGAGGGGATAGGGGAGAAAATTGGCACACTTACCAACGTACGGCTCATCGGGAAGCGAGAGGGATACCTTGGCGAAGGCCAGGAGGGATTGCTACAGTACGCTGAGAACGCGACTGGGGAGCTCGATGTGCATGGACTTGACCAGCACCGACGCAACGCCCACCTCGCAGAGCAGAAAGCGAAGGCGGTCAGACGTCTTATCAGGTCCATGGCTTACTACCACCACGCTGATCAGATGTCCAAGGGCTGTATCCTGGCTAGCTATGCGATAGGCCGGTTTGGGAGGGTAGCGGCGGAGAGGTTCGATGAGATTCAGAGCGAGGTCGACACGCGAATGGATGTTGTAAGTTGGACGCTTGATGGCCATGGCGAGGAAGGCTCTGAAGCGAGGGGGGCGAAGCGGAGAGAGTATGCTGTCTTGCAGGCGGAGAAGGAGCTAAGGTCGGCGTGCGAAGCAGTGCAGGAGTTTGATAAGGAAGGCGCGGCTTTGCTGAGTGGGAAGATTGGGATGTACGTTGATGTGGACTTTGCTCAGTAGCGTGGGAAGTTGCCGAGAATGCTGTAGATACCCTGCGCAGCACGTTCGACGAGAGGGCCTTGAGCTGAACGCACGACTGTCAATAGACTGTCATCGTGCGGTACGTTCAATGTGGAAGCCATGCCCTCACCTCTTCAATGACACATCTTTTCTCAGCACTCAGCCTTCATCATACGTCACTCTCCCTCTTGCTGGGCCCAATGCATATGCGATGCTAGTATGAGGTTGCTTGGAGCCAACGTCCAACCACAGACATTCCAGCTCCTTCCCGAGACATCCAAAACCCATGCAAGTTTTCAGCAGGTTCCAGTACGGAGGTTACCAAAGAGTCCTTCCTTTGTTAAGTCGTCATATACAAGACTACAACGCCTTGCCAGTGATCCCTCTGCCGTACGACTATCGACGAAGACTAAGAAACCTCAGCATGTTCGAACTCATGGAGAACAACGGCACACTGTCCAGCCTTGCTCTCCTAGCTGTCGCAGCTGCTTTCGGAGGCTTGCTTGGTACACTCATCGGTGTAGCACTGCTCCTGCCCTTCTGCATACTTGATGAGGCCATAGCGGAGCGTCCATCCGATGCACAGCGCAACAAACCCGGCATCGTTGGCGAGCTCGTAGCCGAAGAGCAAGTCGCTCGCAGACACCTCATCAAGTCCATCAATTTCTACCGCCGCGGAAAGCTGCGGAAGGAGAGCGATATTCTCGCCAGCTATGCCATCGGCCGTTTCGGGCTGGCAGCACGGGAAGTGGTCCTAGGCAACGACATCCAGAATTGCTGCATTGCAGAGGAGATGGCGTCGGAGGGCAGCAGCGCGGAGAAAGTCAATAGTGCTTGGTCAGGGGAACACCTGTGCAGGGAGGCCAAGCATGAGGCGTGGAGGGCCGCTGAGGCGCTATGCAGGTTCGACATTCATGATACCAGCCTCCTTATGGTGATATGCCATGATATGCTGCGAGCGGAAGAGGCTGAGATGAGCGCTGGGTGAGTGTCTGCTGGATCAGTAGTGCCTGGCAAGAACGTTCATGCTTTCAGATGGATTGTGTTCAACGCTACCAATCTTCCACCCCTCTAACATCAAACCTCGCCCCATGCACATCGTCGATACTCATCTGCGCCGCTTGCCGCTCAATAAGATCCTCTTGCATCAGTCCTTGCCCTTGAGTTGTTGGCTGTATAGAAAAACCACCCTCTCCAGGCGGATAGTCAGGCGGAAACGTAGGTTTCCATGGGATCCCCGGCTTCAGATAGAGAATAAGTCTGAAAGCCGTGTTGCCGTTGAGGTAGTAGCGATGTAGACGCTTGGTGCGTAGGAACCCGAGATTCTCGTAGATGCGGAGCGAGGGGATGTTGTCTACCTCTGTTTCTAATGCGATCTGGAGGGTGCGGTTAGGGGTAGGTCTTGATGTGTGGTAGAGAGGGATGTCTTACTTCGTCGGCATCCTTCTCAATCATCTTATCGACAGCCATGCGTACGAGCTTGGTAGCTATGCCGCGCCCACGGTACTCTGAGCGAGTGGCGAGCATAGCGATGTAGCCTCGCATGGGTCCGCCGCGGTGGGGTTCGAGTTTGCAGACTATGACGCCTATGAGGTTGTTTTGCTCATCGAGAGCCTGAAGATGGATCAGCAAGAGATCTAGGTATGGCTAATAGAGCAGTTGAACGCACCATGAAGCACAGGTCTCCCCATTGATACAGAAAGTACCGATAGACATAGATACTGTACGGCTCAGAGAGGTCCTTCGAGATCAGCTGTCGGATAGCTGGTAGGTACGGCGATTCCTTTTCGGAGCCGTAGGCAGCATAGTGGAGCTTCACGTCGCCGGTGATCTTAGGAGGCTGCTCGTTCTGCCCTTCTTTGGCGGCATCTTTGCTGTTGCCGCTCATCGAGGGCTGTGTGGCGGGAGTGTTGAAAGGATTGGAATCATTGGGCACAGCATTTGTATTTCGAGATTAGAACTCCGGGTCAGTCCATTACTGCCCGTTCGGGAAGCAAATATCGGCCATGGTTGGTTTTAAATTGAGGAGAGGAAAGGCTTGCATGTGACAGCGAATCCTCATCCCCGGCCCGGCGGAACTTTCCTCCGGGTACTCACACAGCTCCAATGTCAACACCTAGCACTTTCTTGCAACCACACTACTACTCCTCTGCCAAAGACTTTATCCCCCCCGAACGACGACCGCAATCATGGCGCCGAATATGTCCCTCTTCTCAGTAAACGCGATCCTCATAATCTCCACCGACGACTCCTCCCGCATCCTCACAAAATACTACTCCCCACCACACATCCCTCACAACGCCCAAGGAAACAACTACCCCGGCGCGAACCCCTATCCGTCGCTCAAAGATCAGAAAGCTTTCGAGAAAGGACTCCTAGAGAAGACGGCGAAGCAAACGAGCGATGTGATACTCTACGACAACCGGGTGGTGGTGTTCAAGATGGAGAGCGATGTAATGATGTATGTGGTAGGAGGAGCGGAGGAGAACGAGATTATGTTGTATAATGTTATTCTGGCGCTGAGGGATGCGTTGAATATACTGCTTAAGTGAGTCTTCCTCATTCGCAACATCAAATGAACAGGTGCTGACTGTTTTGTAGAAACTCGGTGGACAAGCGGACATTGATTGAGAACTACGACCTAGCATCTCTCTGCATAGACGAGATTGTAGACGATGGGATCATCCTGGAGACAGATCCGGTGGTGATCGCGAGCAGAGTCAGCAGGCCGCCGATGCAGGAAGCGCCGAATATGCAAGGGATTGACCTCAGCGAAGAGGGCTTGCTCAAGATTTATCAGTTTGGGAAGCAGAAGTTGGGCGAGCGGTTACGACAGGGTCTATGAGCTATGGCGAGATTGACGAGTTGTGTGCTGCATAGCGATGGAGTTCAGGAGTTCAGAGGAGGCATGGTAGAATGCCATGAGGCGAAGATGCTAACCGCAATTACAACAAGCTTGAAGCTCGCTGGGACACTAAGACCAAGTGCGACTTCATGCCGGCACTATCAGTCTTGCTGCAGCTCAAACTACGTTAAGTAAATCTAAGGCGATAGATCCGAGATGCGCCAGCAGCATCGAGTCGCCTACGTCGCTTGGAAGCTTCGTCACGATTAAGTATGACGGTGAAAGGCTTCTGCCCTATAGCCGTCCGTGGGACTCGCCGAAGGCGTTCGTGAAGCTTCCATGGTGTGTCCTGCGCCATCACCCTCGTAAATCTGTGCTCCGACGCAGCGAACGGTGCTAGCACGATCTCAACAGGCACGACAGCTTGATGTCCTGCTCCTACCGTGTCGATCTTACTACAGTTGAGCCCGACCGCAAATAGAGTAGGATACATAGCCAAAAATCCAGATAAGTCGGACTCTGTCTCCTCAAGTCTGTCTGCAACACACTGCATTTCAAGCCCACGGTTCGTAATAGCATAGGCATTGAGCCGAGTATGCTCTCCAGACATAATATCGCCACAGTGCATGAAGTCGCGGGGCGAGTTGGCCAGTATCCCAGTTTCGATAAGATAATCGGATGCTTCGACACCCAGCGTGCAGACTGTCCATGCAAATATGGACTCGTCGTCCGATCTTCTGATGATCTCTTCCTGTAAACGTTGAAAGGCTTTCTCGCCCTCGCCATAAAGTAAAGGCATATTAACCTCGAATAGGCCGAGTAGCGAATACGCCCGGTCTTCAATCCTTGTCGTTGATCGACGTGCTGCCCAGCTCATACGACGTGCTACGCTTGCATGCCCCACCGTCCAGGGCTGGCAAAGGTACCCATTCTGGATGCCTGTAATGGCGGAGATATGTTTGTTCAGACGAATGCCGTACATAGGCAAAGGGTGCGAACATTGACCATAATACTTGGGGTTGCGGTCTATGCATTTGTGGCCCAGGGTCTCCCAATGGCTGTTGACGAAGATGGTCTCGTGAGGAGCCAAGAGTTCCTGCAATGTCCAGCCCCGGGTCCACCAGTCACTGAGCTCGAAGGATGGTCCCGAATCCCGTTCGAGGCAGGCCTTGAGCTCGGGAGAGGCTTCCACTTCGTCCAAGCCGCTCTGCCCTGGTGAGACGTCCGCTAGGGACACCACACACAGCGCAGATGAGCGGTACCAGTTGTACATAGAGTTGATGGCCTCGGAAAGCTCTGCGCTGCTTCGCTTGTCGATACAGCAGGTATCGATCCAGACCCATTTGAGCTTCATGTTACTGATGCTATAGTAGTCCGTGTGATTGCGCTCGCGCACGTGCTTGCAGAAGTCAATGATCTTCTTGTAACCTGAGCCGTCTTTGTTCTTGCCTTTGCAAAAGTCTTTGTAGGACACCTCGTCCTTGCCCCAGCGGTGGGAAAGAATGACATATGGCGGGATGTCAGCGTCGTAGAACTCTCCGAACTCCAGCGTATGGCAGTTGAGTAGGCGCATGATGCTGTGAAGGGTAGTAGCAGTGCGTGAATATGATAGAAGAAATGAAGGACCGTCTTGAGGAGATGGTGAAGGTCGTCGCCTGTCTGAATATTGACCGCAGCCTTGCTCAGCCCGCCAGCTCATGCGAGCTAGCCGCCATGGATGACCTCAATCACCCCGTGGCGTTGGGGCATTGCCAGGATGGGCTCTTGTGCCGTCGGCGTTTCCAAGAACATATTGACCGTGTCAGCATGTTTTCGGGCATAATGATGCACTCAGTCGTGTGCTGAGTCCGTACCAAGCATGCAGATGTGATGTCGCGCGATAGCCTTGCGTGTGTTGCGATATGTGGCTCCCCGTTAGCGTCATCCCCGATTCAGCCAATCAACACCCCCGGCCGCCAGCTCTACACCTTCCCATACCACCACCCACTCCCATTCTCTCTCACCCTCCAACAACGATGTAAACGCGCCCTTCTTCGCGCTCCTTCACGCGCAAATCACGATGGCTCTCACAGCCCCTTCCCCCTCGACCCTCCTCTCTCCCCACCGCAACAAATCCACCAACAATCGCCCACCGATGCAACCCAATGTCGCCAACGTCGTGCTCGGAAACTTACACATCAAACCCTGGTACCCTTCCTTTTACCCCGAGGACCTCATCGGCGGGCGTAAAGCCGAGAGGCTGTATGTTTGTCAGTGGTGCTTTAGGTATACGGGGGAGATCATGGGGTTTACGTCGCATTGTGTGAGTACCTTGAAGATAGAGTGGATGTGGACGGATATGGTGATGGGGTGGTTGCTGATGGTGGTAGAAAGTATGCCCGCTGAAAGACGAGCCTCCGCCTGGAGATGTGATATACGAGAAAGATGAATATGTTATTCATGAGATTGATGGGGAGGAGCATAAGGTACACTTCTCATATCCCAACAAATACACTCGGAGCATCCATGGCTGATTTGGATGACTAGCTCTACGCACAAAACCTCTCCCTCCTCTCCAAACTATTCCTTGACACCAAATCCGTCTTCTTCGACGTCTCCACTTTCCTCTACTATCCGCTTATCCTGCGCCCCAAATCCTCCAACAACTCCCACTCCACCTCCACCTCCACCAATCCACACGGCCAAGTCGTAGGCTTCTTCTCCAAAGAGAAAATGTCGTGGGACAACAACAACGTAGCCTGTATCCTCATCTTCCCTCCCTGGCAGCGCCGCGGCCTCGGCCAAATCCTCATAGCCGCTTCTTACGAACTCGGCAAACGGGAGGGCAGATTTGGTGGGCCGGAACGTCCTCTCAGCTCTCTGGGGAGGAAGGGGTATGTTAGCTTCTGGTGCTGCGAAGTCTACAGATATCTGGTGAAAGCGCAACTTAAGAGGACGGTGGGGGTTAAGGACATCAGTGAGGGAACGTATATTATGCAGGAGGATGTTGTGGCGGCGTTGAAGGAGATGGATGTTCTGGAGAAAAGGAAGACGGCTGCTGGCAGTGTGGTAGTTAATAAGAGCAAATTGAGGGCTTGGGCGCAGAAGAATGGGGTTAGTGAGGAGCCAATTGTGGATGTGGATGCTTTTACGATTGAGGAAGTGGAGGAGAGTGAGGAGGAAGAGGAGGAGGGGAGTGAGATGGAGGAATGAGTCGAGACTTATTTGCGATTCGGACCTGCAACTCTTCCTCCCAGCCCAACAGCGACTAGCTGCAAGGCCATGCGCCTGCTAAGCACCAGATGCGCCCTTTTCTCCGTGCCCGACACCACCACTCCTGTCCTCTGGACCAGCAAGCTCAGCAGCAGACGCCTCACTGCGCCAAGTTCTTTTCCGGATACGGGAGCCACTCAAACCCCAGCTCTGCTCTTCCCAGTAAATTGAACGCCTCAGCCGCTTTACGATCCGTCTGCAACAAGCTTATGAAAGCTTGGTGTGCCGCAAATTCCGCAATAGATTCGACGGAGATCTTACGGGACCGGAACACTGCATCGTCTGCCCACGTCTTGATCTTCTCGTCCACTGCCTCCCGGAGCCCATCGTCATCGAATTGCGAGTAGGCTTCGATACCGAAGAGACCGTACGCATAGCTGCGGAGGATCTGACCCTTCGTCTTGTCGCCGCAATGCTCGAAGAGCTGTACAGACCGTGCCAGACTGTTGAGCGCGGCTGTGGCATTACCGGACAACCCAGTGGGAGTCAAGACTGTGTCTTCAGGGATGGTTGGCGTCGTCTCCTGCAAACGGTGTTCTGTATCCTTTTCAGCGGCTTTGCGGAGACGATTACGCGTGTCTTCGCTGCGGCGATTGCGCTCATCGCTTTCCTTCAGGACGGCCGGAACCTCTGCAGAGGGGGCTTGATGCGTAAGCGTTGGTACCGTATCTTTCGGCGCCTTTTCTCCGTCTCTGGTGCCTTTCTTGGCGTAGAACGTGTGGTAGATTGCAGTCGTAGCGACGCTTATGGCTGCCGAGAGAACCGCCATGAAGAAGATGTTGTATGCCAACGATGTTGGTGAGGTGTTTCCGAGAAGGATCGCTGGTTGTAGGTCTGAGGCCATCATGTCCGGTTGTGCACAAGACCTGGCAACGGAAATACGCAGATGATATGGACGTTGGCAGCAGCAGCGCCTTTGTCTACGCGAAGTGGGACTGGCATGTTCTAGTTCGCATTCACGGTCTTGCAAATCCTATAGACGCTGTGCCTTGTGCGGCTGACTGTCAGTGTTTCTCACAGCGGCAGGAGGAGTAGGAGGACAGAAGAACGCTCAAGAGCACAGCTCAAAGTCCGCCGCATACCACGACGATAATCACTCTACTCTGTCTGAAAGCTACCGGGCAGCAGGGAGCATGAAAGTGTTACGAAAGAATTACTAGTACCCTAACGAAGCTCTGCGCCAAGGACGACATGACGAAGTCACAAGAACGGGACCTGACATACACGCCACCGGGCAAGAGGCCACGCAAGAATTCGAAGTATGCACTATCCAATTCTCTGGGTCTCGCCGGAAGTCTTGCGTGACCTCTTGCCTGGTGGCGTGCATGTCGGGTTCCGTTCTTGTGACTTCGTCGTGTCGTCTTTGTCGGTGAAGTATGTGCCGAGCGGTAGGTACGGTCAGAAAGCAGGGGGGCCGCTGCTGAAAGCTGAAGGAGATGGGGTATTGGAGGGTTTGGGGCGGTGTTAGCGTGGCAAGAGGCATGAGGTCGACTGCGCAAGCATAGCGTCAAGAAGTGCCAAGATTCAGAAGTCTAAGCTGTGTTTGCTGTGAATGAAGACTACTCAGATACAGAATCTGCTTGACAAGCTGCGCTCATACCCCTTCAGACCTCCGCAAGGATGATTCCATCTTGCAGTCCCCACGTGCAAGCTACACCAACTCCATGCTCCCATGGATCGACTTGACACCCAGGTAGTTCGATATCAGCCTCAACAGCAGGGCAGCATCGTTGCCGCCAACCTCCAACATGGCCTCATAGGCCCTCCTTAGCTCTTTCTCCGCTTCCGCGTCGCCATATGCCGTCAGACTGGCCATATAATGAGGCCCGCAAGCCTTGTCAGTCTCATCCATGACCTCATTAAAGGGCACGCCATGGTTCAAGCTGTCCACCGCTGCCTTTCCGAAGCGTCCTATTGCGTAGCCGCCCAAAGCGAAGTCCTTGTCGACCCGTCTAGCGACGTTGTAGAATGCCATGGCCCTCATAACATGTCTGAGCGCTGTCGTCTCATGCTGCTGCTTAGTGGGCGTCTCAGCTTGCTCACTTTCTGCCCCGTCGGCTTCCTGCTCCTCGACCGTCTTATCGCCTTGCTCAGCTGCTGCTCGCGCGTTCTGGCTAGACACAGCCGCCGTCTTTCCGTAGAACGTTGAGGGATTGGCCATATGAAATGCTTCTACTGTCAGTCGGACTGGAAGTATAGGGCTTTCATGGCAGCATCCATGTCCATATGTTGTCCGCATAAAGGGGTCATCGCTTGCTACACCGCTTTACAGAAGATGCTAGAGCAGCAGATGCCTTTGAGAGCCAACCATGATCCGCTGCATGATTCTGGTACAGACAAGACTTTTCCTTCCCGAAGTGCGGTCCTCCGGTCGCTGTAGGGCTCTGGATGGGACGTACTGTTAACATCGCCTTGCCGAGCACCCTACTCGCAGCTGTGTCCTGGGTCACATCAGCTTGCCTACGACATCATCGAATTAAATGGATGTCAAAACGAATGGTCGACTCTTACTGCATGATTATACACTAGCCCGGCTTGTACATGAGCTGATGAAGAGTTGGCGAAGCGCATAATACGATATGCATGGCCCTCAGCCCAACCGAGTTCACTCACGACCTCAAGGCGCACGGCCAAGCTCTGCACGATTGTCTACATCTGCAAACCCATGATATCATTCGCAGCCCAAATCAACACCTCCGCACCCTCCCCATCAACCCGACGCAATGCATCAATCCCCTTCTCAAGCTCACTGTAGCCCTTCCAGCAAGCGTAATCTGTCATAAACTCGTCCGGCTCGTTACTATGCGAATCTTGCTCAGCAACGATCTCTCTATCGACATCTCTCCGAATCTGTTCGCTCGTGAATTCTAGGAGTCCTGGCCGTCCGAACCGACCGATGATGTAGCCGGTGAGGAAATCGCAAATTGTTCTCCCCTCGCCGGCGCGGTAGTAGAGGGCGCCGGAACTTGTGAGGTGCCGGAGAGCAATCTCTTCCGGAGGTTTGAGTGGGTATTTGGTTTTGGTGGCATGGTGTGCGCTATCCCTGTTGCAACTAGCGGCGAAGCGCAGGAATACTGCGGTAGCAATGGCGCCGCCGGCGGTGGCTCCGATGGCTAGGAGAGCGAGTTTCGATCCTGTTGTTCGATCTGCTAGCACACTGAACATGTCTGCCTCGGCCCTTAAGCGCTTGCGCGTTACGGAGGCAGCAGGCAGCAGCATGTACACTATGGCTGCTCGTACATTGTATACCTGGTCTGCACAAAGGAGCCACTGCTTGCTGCCCGCACGGTATAGTTTGCTGGAGGCTGCGTTCGCCATAGCCAGCCTTTCCGGACGGCTTATTCATATTGTGAGCAGACAATGGAACTTATTTCCTTCCGCCCTGAAGGGGCTTACATGTGTAGTACGGTTGCAAATACCGTAGCAAACGGATAGTCGCTTTGACGGAGATGGAAGGCACGGTGCTTGCTAGCCCGTTCGCAACCCGCAAAGGCATCTAGCATGCTTTTATCGTCGAGAAAGCATATAGCAGCGTCTAGGCACCTCTACGAGGTAACGAGAGACGGAATCCATGGCGGTCAAGCACACTCCTGGCGTTTGGCAGATGGAGTGCTCTACAAAGCTGACTTTTCTGACTTCACTTACCCTTCGAATGCCAAGGCGCGCTACGCCTGCGGGCCGCTCTTTTCGCCACCGCACTGCACTGCTTCTTCAGCGTTTAATCTTGTCTTCCTTTATGCATCTATCGCACACCTTCATCCATCTTCGTCACCCACGCATACTCTTGATCATCAGCACACTGCCTCACACCATCCCCGTATCATCAAGAGCGGGTACGCAACGGTATAACCGACTCATTGGACCTCCTGCCACCTCCTGAAAGCGATAATAAGATTGGGACCGAGCGCAACAACACCAACACATATAGAAGATGGCAGATATGCGTAAGGAGGCGCTTCTCCGTGCGAACAAGCAGGTAATGAGCTCCTATAGTCGACAGTATCTCGCAGTGCTGACCCAATGACCTATAGGAGAACGTTGAGGCTAGACGTCGTGCAATCTCGCAGTACGATGGACCGGCGGATGAGGCTCCTGGCGAGGACCCAAAGGGCGATGAACCATCCCCATCAACTACTAGTGCCACTGACACCGCGCCGTTGAGTACGACCGCACCACCGCCCCAACCCGCTTCCGGAGATGTCGCTCCTTTCGGCATTCACCCTTTCCCACCTCCTCGATCCTCTCCGCTCACCTTACCCGGCACACCTCACATCGGCCCAGCGGACACCGAAAGTGTGGCCAGTCTGTACACACCTCGAACGGAAGCCAGACGCCACGGTGTGAACCCTGAGGCATCTGAATTCACCGGAGGGGCGGCTGCGATGCTGGCTAGAGGCAGTCAAGTCCAACCAGAAGCACTGGACCCCAACGACGAGCCGGAACGTGAGGTGGGGGTTCCAGCTGCTACGGCAGGTGAGGTCCAGAGACGCCGACGCGCTGCAATCTACCATCTGGCCATGGCGTACCGCTATTTCAGTGCTGCGGATCAAGATGATGTGGCTGAGAGGTATGATGGGATGTTTGAGCAGGACTTCGGTGAGCAGTACACAGACGAGAGGCTTCGTGCGATCCAAGATGAGCCGAACGATCCGCCGGAGGATGGTGAGGATGAGCAGGATGAAGACGCAGATGAGGAGGCGTGGTTGAACGGATCTTAGGGTGCTTGGTGAACTTCGTCGATGGATATTAGCGAGGCGCTGGTGGTGATGTTGCTGTTATAGCTTCGCTTGTGCCTTCTCATCATCAACAATAGCAGCGAGCATGCCTTCCGCAACGTCTTCGTCATCTTCCGCTTCTGTTACGAATGTCACCAAGCCTGCTTTGTGTGACCTTATTTCTATCTCCATCTTCATCTGCTTGATGACGCAGACAGGATCGTCCTTCTTGATCACGTCGCCAACATCAACAAGAACTTCGACCAGCTTGCCCGAAATTGGCAGTATGACATGAGTTGAGTCTGACCGTGATCCTTGCTTGTGCTGCGAGCTGGCAGAACCTGCAGATGCCGAAGTGCTCTGTAGGTCCATAGAGTAGGCTTGCGGCTGCGAGCCAGGAGCTGTGAAGAGGATATCGGCGGCGAAATTTGCTGGGAAGTCGTTACGCCGGACCCTGGTGAGTTGAAGGTGGTGTGGCTGGGTCTCTGCAGAAGCGGTTGACTCTGGCTTGAGTCTTATAGACCAAGCATCGTCTTTGCGGAACATCATTGCCGAGCTGGAAACCGCTGGGGCACCAGAGCTTGCTGATTGAGCTGACACCAAGCCATGGAGAGGGTCAGGGCGCTTCGCCAATGATCGACTGCACTCCAGTAGCTCTGTGTGCTTCGCCTCCAGCCACTGTGTATCGCAGGCTCCTGCCTCGAAGTCCAGGTGTCTGACGATAGCCCTAAGCAAGGCTATGTTGGTGTTGATGCCCACGACAGCGACATCATCGATCGCTCTCCTTGCTTTGCTGACAACACCCTGCCATGTGGCAGCAGTGATGATAAGCTTGGCAATGACACTATCAAAATCAGAACTCACGACAGCTGGCATGCCACTGATGAGTGCTGTGTCTACCCTGATGCCATTTCCGGAAGGGAAGTGGAACGACTGGATCTTGCCAATACTGAGCGAGTAGTTCTTCTCCGGATCCTCAGCCGTGATGCGGAGCTGTATTGAGCGCATCTTGGGCGGTCTAAGAGGGTTCCGTGGGAGGTAAGCGAGGGCAGTCTCATCGAGGGAGGCGCCCTGAGCGAGCTGTAACTGGACCTGGACAATGTCGATACTGCACATAGATTCTGTGATCGTGTGCTCGACTTGTAGCCTTGGATTGATCTCCAGAAAGAAGAACTCGGCCATTTGTGGGTTGAGCAAGAACTCGAAGGTGCCTAAGGACGCATATTTAACCTGCGGGAAGTTAGTAAGAAAGCTCATTTTCCGTGTGACCAAGAGGTGCGGTACCTTCTTCGCCATCCTGACGGCGGCCTGAATGACTTCAGCGACGACTTCACGATTGCTAGCTGTGCTGGGAGCAAGCTCTACGATCTTTTGATACCGCCTTTGGATGCTACACTCCCTCTCCCATAAGTGCATGACCTTCCCTTGCCCATCGCCGACGATCTGAACCTCGACATGTCGATACCCGTCGACCGCGGCTTTCTCCGCGAATACCTTCTTCGTCGGGCTTTCTTCGATAGCTCGCGTAACCAGACTTGGAAGGTCTTCCATTTTGCGAATGAGCCTGATGCCGCGACCGCCACCGCCGTCGACAGCCTTGACCATTACGGGGAAGCCTGTCTTCTCCGCGAAGATCTTGACGGCGTCGACTCTTCCAGTTGGCTCGGTTAAAGCTGGTAAGACAGGCACTTCGCATTCCACGGCCAGAAGACGGGCTTCCAGCTTGTCGCCCGTTCGTGCCAGATTCTCGCTGCCAGGTCCAATGACGAGTACGTCAATTTCCGCCATCTGCTTGGCTAAATCTGCAGACTCCGAAAGAAAGCCATAGCCGGGATGCACAGCATCGATCTTGTGTTGCTTGACGATCTCCAATAGCTCCTGAACGTCAAGGTACGAAGCAGGCGATCGTAGCCGAATGGCATTGGCAGCATTGTAGGTGTGGCCGACATCGTTATCGGTGTAGATGGCGAATGTCTCGATGTCAAGCTCTCGTGCTGTGGAGATGATACGGGCGGCTATCTCGCCTCTTTGGAACTCTCAGTATGTACTTAACATTGGAGTTGTGGTTGAAATCACCTGTTGGCGACGAGCAATCGCTTAATAGGACGTGGCTGGATGCTCGCCATGCTGCGGTATTGTTTATGTCTTTCTGGCCGCGTTCCAGGCTGCTTCCAATCATTCAAGGTGGTACGCGATCAGAACAGAGCAGTAAGCAGAAAATCCAACAATCTAGTATTGAGGGATGGAGAACAAGAGAGAACAGGACGAGATGAGGTGTAATGGGTAGTCCAATCGTGCCTCGGCTCTTCAGGAGCTCACCTTTGCGGAGACAACACAGAACCATGCCCTTGGAGCATCAGCCTTGGGCTGCCTCTTTCCGGTCGACTGAGCATTGCTATGCGATGGTCTTTGCCGATGATGATGGCAGCATACGAAAGCTGTTCACTTGGCCGTTCAGGCGATAGAACACAGACCAGACGTCATCGCCTAGGAGCTTTGCTGGCCGTCGACCCCGCCATTGGCAACGATCGAAGTAGTCACTATAGACCACCTTGAACTGCCATTGCTTCTGTAGTCCTCTTGACTGCACCGACAGACTGAGGAGAACAATAGAGAAACAAACGTTCAAAGCCTCCCAGTACAAGCATTTGCCATCATGCCAGCCAAACGTAACTCTCCCCCTCCTCCATCCCACTGCGCCATACTGATCAATCTCCAGGAGTCCAATGCTGCATCTCAGTCGACATCGACGCCGTAGCCGGCTGGCTAGGCTCTTATGGAGGTGAAGATAGCACCTCAGACATCTCCCGCGGCCTCTTCGCCGGTACCATTGGCGTCCGCCGATTACTCAAGCTGTTCGACAAGTACAACATCAAGACTACCTGGTTCATCCCCGGCCACTCCCTCGAGACGTTCCCGGAAGAGTGCAAAATGATCGTCGAGAAGGGCCACGAGATAGGTCTCCACGGCTATTCGCACGAGAACCCTGTTGCCATGACCTTTGAGCAACAAACAGCCATCATGGACAAGTGCTACAAACTTATCAAAGACTTCAATGGTGGCAAACCGCCTCGAGGGATGGTTGCACCGTGGTGGGAGAGCTCGCAAGAGGGAGCGGAGCTGATGTTGAGGTATGGCTTGGAGTACGATCACTCTTTTAGCCATCATGATTGCCAGTGTTATTGGCTGAGGACAGGTGACAAGTGGACGCCGATTGACTATGAGAAGAAGTCGGAGCACTGGATGAAACCTTTGGAGGCTGGGCAGATGACTGGGTTGGTGGAGATTCCGGCGAGTTGGTATTTGGATGATTTGCCGCCCATGATGTTCATCAAGAAGGCTCCCAACAGCCACGGTTGGGTGAACCCGGAAGATGTCGAGAAGCTGTGGCTCGATCAGTTCAACTACTTCTATCGAGAAGAAGAGGAGTTTGTATTTCCAGTGACGGTGCATCCAGATGTGTGCGGTCACCCACAGGGTTTGTTCCTACTTGAGCGGTGAGTGTAGCCCTCGCCATTGGGCCAAAATTGAAGTAGCTGACGCTGGCGGTAGGATCATCGAATACATCAACACGAAAGAAGGCGTGGAGTGGGTTACAATGGAGCAAATCTGCGACGACTTCAAATCGAAGAATGAGCCTCCCAAGGGCGCGCTGATGCCGGCGAAGGTCGGGGCGATATTAGACGACCCCAACCTGAAGCTCGAAGCGAAGCGATAGATGTGTATGAACCGAAGACCCCAGAATCCGCGTTGTAGTCGGGAAGATCTACCACCACCTACAACTCTTCTCCAATGAGTCTGCTCTTATCAGTGATCGTCACATCCGTCAAGTTCGCCGTCTTGTTCATCTTCGCCTGCATCCACGCCTCCTGCATCTTGCCCATCTCCGTCCCGTTCCTGATACCCTCCTGCACCCCCTCCAGACTCATGACCCATGGTACAACAGCACTCGCGAATGCTCCGAAGAAGACGGTCCAAACGAAGTGTACAGCCGCTTCGGCCGGTACACGGTGCTGAACCGGCACCAGGATGTAGAGGAGCAAGATGACGAGCGGGTTTATGCCGATGAAACGACCAATGAAATCGAACAATATCTCCTAATCAATGGAAAGTCAGTGGTGAGAGTATAAGGGGATGGGACATATCACTTACGCCCTTGACTATACGCCAGATCTTGACGGGTGTCTTCAGGTTCTTGACACCAGTGAGGACAATCCATAGCAGGGAGAAGAAGAAGTTGCCCAGTGTCAGGCTCAGCATCCACTTCACAAACGTGTTTGTCCAGCTGATGCTCGCCCGTTGCACTTTGCCCTGCGCAATCAGTTTCCGCATGATCTCTTCTTCTAGCTCTTCGTTGCCTTCAACCATGGGCTTGTCCTTCTCCCGCAATTGCTGGATGTCCATATTCGGGCGTGCTCTTGCTGGAAAATTCCTCTCCAGCCAACATTGCCAGTAGTAATCGACGATCTGCACGATCAAGCTCACCCAGAGCTCGCCCATCTGGTGCGTGATCTTCTTCATGTAGGAATGGGTGGGCTTGGAGGCGTCGGCGTCTTTGTCGTCGTCGAACACTGATTTGTCGAACTCCGCTGGCATAGCATCGAGGAAAGAGGTCCCCACCTGAGACCAGAGCTTGTTCGAGGCGTATTTCGTGCATTGATGAATGACGAGAGTGAGGATAACAGCCCTCCACATTGTTTTGTTCGTCAATATTGATGCCATCTTGGATGTAGCCCGGTATCAACGGTCAATGCGGTTTGGCGTGAGATGTAGCTGAAAGCTGTGCGAGGCTGAACAGTAAAATGGAAAGAAACGACATGCTCAGCCCTACCTCGATATATGCATCAGCTGCCATCAGTGCTGCGGCATTTGCAGGCGCGAGCGAGGCTGTGCCGCCTGCTGATCGTGAAAGCAAGGTTGGCGATGTCGAAGGGACAAGATCCTCAGCCGCCCGCGGAAGGATCGTGGCTTCCGTCTGGGCGCCAGGACCGGCAGGGGATCCGTGCCAAGAAGCTGCGCCTAGAAACTCACTTCGAGTACCCAAGCACAAGACGACGATCATGAAGTCGGTATGACAGAAGCAACACTGTGTAGCAAGCTGTACATGATCAGTTGCTTGGTAGTGACTTCACTCATGCCTTGGTCAGGCGTCTGTAACTACCGCGGAGCATACAGTAGCTTCCAACGGCCATACCGACATCTACCTCCTTCTTCGGAATGCTAATCGCCAACTCTACTGCTGTGCCTCGTAGATGCGTATCCTGCTACGCCGAGGCAGACGGCCTCAGACCATTCAGCGTGCCCACCCACGTGTCTACTCTCACGACATCAATGGACACCGGCCATATCTTACTCTCCATAAGCCTGCAAGGGACCTCGTCATAATTATCTTGAAGCTGCAGTGACAGAACTGCGGACTGCTAGCATGCCTAATCGTTGGCTTCATTGCAGAACCTCGTCACTTGGTGACAACGGACACCCCTTCGCCTCTTGTGCTCCGAAGCCACCTTCGGCTCTCCGGCGGTGCAGTCGTTCGCAAGCTGATCGAAGGCGCCAACTGCTGCAAAAAGCATACCATTCTCAACCCCAGTACGGCACACTCCCAGTAATACTAGATATAGTATTACTGATCGTATGCGAGACGTCTTCCGATGGCTTCGCTCGTTGTCCGCTCAACTTTAATCAGTGGTTAGCACAAGATCACTTCACCTAATTAACAATCGGAGTCTCACCTCAGCGCCCACAGCCCGATGCAACATAACCAACCAATCCACATAACTACTCGCCTCCCCATTCCGATCCTCAAACAACAACCTCGCAAACTCAAACTCCGCTCCATCCAACCCTTGTCTCGCGAGCTGAATAGCCAAACCCTTACTCCCCCTCTGCTCCTCAAGATGCAGTAAAACATTCCTCGTCTGCGCATTCAAATGCGTCTCCAAAACCGGCAAAGAATTGAGATTAGGATCCAGCGCCTGCAAACTGCTCACCCCTTCCCCAAAAAGATCCTCCAGAAGATTCGGGCTGACCTGGGCATGCAGCCAGAGTAATAGCATCTGCCCGTTGTCGACAAGGTAAGCACCGCCTTCCTCGATTTGTCCGAAAGAAGCTCGAATAGCGTGAGGCATCTTCAAATGCCCATTCTCATCCGCAAACCCATCTCCAGCGTCCAAGGCATGCAACGCAATAATCCTCGGATACAAGAAAAGACTGAGTTCCGCAGGCCCCATCCCCTTAACCATCCTCCCCTCCTGCACCCTCCTATCACTCGGCTCTCTCCCACCCTTCAACGCTCGGCTCTTCACCAAGCCGAGAACATACATCGCGAACTCCTTCAAATTCTCCGGCAACACAAGCTGTCCGCTCGCCTGCTGACCAGAGAAGTTCTTGCGGTAAGCCGCTAAGATATCGACGGTTTTGTCCTGGAGAGCTTGACGGATCTCTTTGAGGTTGCGGTCCGACATCTTGGAAACGGATTCCTTCGCAATGATGGAAATAACGGCATCTTGATCAATGAACTTCATACTCTCCCTCGCGTTCTCCGTGACGGAGGCAACGACGTTGATACACCTCACCCTTCGTTGGCCAGAGGTCGTTGTATAAAGGAGGGCGGCCTGGAAGTGGGCGTCCAACTTCGGATCGAGCTATACACATTGAGAAGTCAGCACAAGGGCCACGACGAAGTCGATGAAGTCGACGAAGGCCTAGCGCACGCACCTCCACGTGCGTAGCCTTCCTCCTCTCCTCAATACTCGCCACCGGATTCAAACGGACACTCACCTTCCCATCATAAGCAAAAGTAACCTCTACCCCCCAATCCTCCGTCACACTCCCCATCTCCAGATCCGCACCAAAAGTATGTTGCGTGAAACAGCCACTGTAATTCCCCACTTGCAGGCCGTTACTACACCGTACCTTCATCAGCGCGGCATACCCTTGCTCTCGCCGCAAAGTATGAGCGAGTTCCTTCTGCAGCCGCAGGCAGTCTCTCGGGAAAGACCAGTTAGGGTAGTAGTATGTTTCGCCTCCGGTTTTCTCAGCGATCAAGCCGATGGTGGCTATGTCTAGGTACCCGCCCATGGGGGCGGAGAGGAAGAAATCGATACCAACACCGGCTTTTACTAGATCCGCTTGGAATTTCTTGAAAGCGGCGTGGTCTGTTCTCAGCAGCTCTTTACTAGTATCCCCATCATCATTCGGAGCCTGACTCTGCCCTTTATCCCTTTGATGCAACCGCCCGGGTCCATATGTCGGTAAACTCGCCAACGAACAGATCACTTTCCCGCCCGATTGTTCTAGACACGCCAATGCGGCTTGAAGGGGTGGTAAGAGCGCGGTCTCCGGGTGGCGGGTATTGGCGAACATATTCGGGATCTGCCGCAAGAGGGTCGTGATATTCGTTCGGCACTCCGCGGCATCAATGAAGAGCCGCTCGGGGGAGATGGCGGCGAAGGGGTCTTCGAGGTCGGAGACGACTAGTTGTTGCGGGGAGGAGACGGAGGCGGAGACGTCGTAGAAGTGGATTTCGCGGTCGAAGGTCATGAAGCCTATTTTTGCTCCCGGGGGGACTTTGGTTGGTTTGGGCGCATCGCCGGCATCGCCGTTCGCTTCCGTTTCTGACTCCTCGTCGCCGTATAAGGCTGAGAGTATGCCATCGCATACGCCCTGTAAGAAGCCTCGGTTGTAGGCCTCAGCGCTTACGTCGAGTAAGAAGAGATATCGCATGGGTACCGGTTCCTTCGACCAGTACTCCTTTGGCACCAGGAACTCGCATGTTCCCAACATGAGCTCAGGTCTTTGCGTCCGGTCCACACGGATTCCCTGAGGGTCGGTGGGCGCGTAATACTCCGGTGGCACTTCGTTTGGGTGCCCGCAGAGATTACAGGTCATTTTGTTGCCGCCGTTGGAGAAGATCATGAAAGGGTTGATGTAAGCTCTACACCTCCTGCATCTTGGTGGACCAGCTTCGCCGAAGTCAAGCACGGGTATCGCTTGTTCGCCATCTGTTTGTTTCGCTAGCGGTTGTAGGACGAGACCGAGAGGGAGGCCGGTAGAGACCATCTGGTCATGGGCATTGGGTATACAGTTCAGCGTTAGTCGAGCGTACTTCGGGGATGCGCTGCCTTGGTCGTAGGCCACGAAGGGTGTCGTCGCGGGAGGCGGGAGATGCTGCTCCATGGTAGGATAGATATGGCTCTTGTAGTACTCGGCTGGCAGGTCTCGGCTGAGAGGTACGCTTGGTATCTGGTCAGGGTTGACCTTCGACTGTGCTCCTGCTCCCATCATCGGTCCTTGCGGCTGCTGCATCTGTTGCCCACCCATTGGTATTGGAGTGCCTGCTGGAGCGGCGAATTGATTGCCTCCCTGGGGAAGCGTCTGTGACTGCCATGGCTGTGTTGTCTGCTGCCACGGTGCTTGTGGGCCTGGACTTGGGGCAGCTGGCTGTCCTCCAGCTTGTCCATTCATGTATTGACCACCAGGCGCCCCAGCATATGGTTGTGATGCCGCTACAGGCTGCTCTATTTGGTGGTATGCATGTCTATCCTTCTTCTTCCGCGCATGCATTGGCGCACTCCCATCCAATCTCATCTGCCCCATCTGCTGCGCCATTCCCGAGGCATCTTGCTGCGCTGGCTGTCCATATTGCTGTCCAGGCTGCCCATAGTTCTGCATCGTCGGCTGACTCGTCGGCTGCGGCGTCGAGGGTGGATGTTGTGCTTGCTGTACTACTGGGAAATAGCTGTCTTGCGCCGGAGCACCATATGCGCTTGTTGGGGCCGCGTTGCTGTATCCGCTTCCTTGAATGTACCCTCCCGGAGAAGGTGCTACCGTTGCTCTGAACTGCGACTGTTGTCTCTTAGGTCTAGGCCGTTCATCTATGGGTGTGCCGAAGGGTGAAGCTGTAGGTGATGATATTGAAAAAGACATCTGGCCTTGGGAATCTCGCACAATCACATGCGAGTTGTTTCAGGGTCATCGAAGCATGTTCAAACTCTACTTGACAACATCAACACAACAACTTCCAAGCAGTATACTTCGCATCAGAAGGCCTTTCGAGGTCTCGGAGCTCCATGCCCAAGGCCCAACGAGGTATGCACGCCAATGTCCATCCCACCCTTCACGTGCTCTCGCGTAGAGTGCAGCGCCACTGGCGTCATCTCAACGCGTACAAACGCGAAACACCATGTCCCTGTCGATTACCAGGCAGTGATCGCCAAAACATCAACCTGTCACATTTCTTCACGTTTCGGTGCTCTCTCCGAAGGATAAGTATATCACACTTCTCCTGTCCAACCCTCCCTTTCACTCCCATCTTCACCGTCTCTCTCCTCATCTCTCCGTCCCCATCGTCAACCTCCAAAATGTCAAACGACCCGCAACTCGACCCCTACACCCATACCCGCGAGCAATGGACCAACGGCATGCTCAACCAGCCCTTACCCTCCGTCTGCAATCCAGAATGGCTAGAGCAGGTCGACAAACTCCGGACGCTCTTGCGTCTGCTGGCTTTCCACTCCGCGATGCGGCCGAATTTGCAGCAGACGTATATGACGCCCGCTAACCTGAAGACGAAGGTCTACTTGTACGTGGCCTCACATGCACGGTTGGGCGAGGAGATGCTGACATTTGTGAACTATGAAGCATGTGGGACTTTGTTGGCAGGACATTGGTATGCCTTACTTTTCACTCCACCTCGCCTCTATACTGGGCTTAAGCTTTCTAACGAAGACGAAAGGGCTACCTCTACCGCGTCCCAGAAACCCTAGACGACATGGCTCCCATCCAAGAAGAATGGTGGATGGACGTGCATAGCCGCAACACCATGACGGCGATGCTCATCCTCGATAGAAGGCCAGGCATGCTTGACCAGATGGTGGATAGCACTTACCCGGGTCAGACTGGTAAGCCTTCACCTCCCACAGTTGTGTTTGCACAGGAGAACCTGACACTGTGTACTTACAGGCGAACTCCCCTTCGGCCAACGCCCCGTCTTCAGCGAAGAAATCAAAGAAGCTGCGCGGGCGCTGTCTCCTATTCCTGTGGAGCGTTGAGCCCATCTCCGACCATCACTACGAGGAAAAAAAAGGGGGACTTGATGTGCTGCTCATCACTGCTCAGACTGCGGGCTTTGAACACTCGAGTCAAAGCTTTCTTTGCTGGGCGTTTTTACATCTGTATTGCAACGGTTTCTTGCACATCTGACATGTTTATACTTCCCACGCATTCTTTGAGAGGACTCCTGGGAAATATGTCTTTGGCGCTGAACAGCCTGGACGAAGATCAATGGCGGTCTTGTTAGTCTGCATGGTAAGTTCGTGGTGGCACTACCTCCGTACCTACATCCATTTTAGCCAGGGCTGCACTTCGACACTGCGGACCCGAGAATCGGTCACCCTCGTCTGCTAGAGCTGCCAGAGGTTTCCGAGATCAGGCTCCCAGCGGTGTTGTCCAGACGTCGTCATTGAAGGTCTCCTGCCTGGTGCCGCATTTCGTGGAGAAGACGTGGACTGACATCGTCGCAGACATAAGGAATGCAGCCGGCGGTGGCGAAACACGGAAGTCTGAATCTGGCTCTGGGTCACATTGCAAAAGAAGGGAAATGGAGCGAGGAAAATCGAGCATGGAAATAACGCCAAGGGCATTAATGCGAGTGTACGTTCCGATTATTCAGACTCATTGACTATCTACATCATTTGTCGGCGCGTACTCATACAGCGCTGGGTTGATCTATTCAACCAGTCCCATCATGGAGGCAATTAAACACTCGCCGCTGTGGACCCTGCAAGCCCAAAAGGTTCACCCAACGCCTCCTCCATTTCTTGGACGAGGCCGCGGCGGCTTTGGAGGATAAATGAATGGCCTGGGATGTGAAAGGTTCTCGAGCCGCTCTCTGCAGAGCCGGCAGTCTGGATACCCTCTCGCGAACACGTGTGACTTGTGTAGCTCGGCTTCCCGTTGCGCCGATCCTCGAGGTTTCTTGATCTCTGGCCCAGACATCTGTGCCTTGGCCTTGCTGTTCGCAGTCTTCTATAGGCGGAGACTCCGTGTTTCATTCTGCAGCTTCTCGATCTGCCGGTGCAAGGAAGTGTGCCACTGGTTGGAGATGCCGTTGTTCCGTCCAATGCGATCATCAAGCCGGTGCACATCAGCCTGTTGCTGGGCTTGCTGCATTCGGAGTGCTGTGTTTTGGGCTTGCTGCTGG
>JAKLLW010000769.1:0-24281 GCA_022814695.1 Neocatenulostroma microsporum | reverse complement strand
TATTAATAAGACTAGAGACGACTATACGGAGCTCCTACTTAGAATATATAACCGCCTCGTAGAGTAGTATAAACTATAAGGTTTCGGTCGTTAGCCTATCGACGCTAATACTAGCTTCCTTTAGCCTTACGATAATACTAGTAAGAGTATATTATCTAAGCTTTAGGACTATTATCGTCTTAGTAGGTATCGTTTTAAGTCTCGTAACTTTCGTACTCTCTTTTTCTCTAGGTCTAGATAGTAGCGAAATATAGCGTAGTAGTATATCGTATAGTAGTCTACGATTTGTTAGATAGGTTTAGTATATAGCTCGCGATACGTAGTAGGCTAGTAAGACTCTCTAAGACTTAGCGCAATCTACTAGACTAGGACGTTCAATATACGATTAGGCTAACGCTACTCGATATAAGTAAGATATCGCTACTAATAGGTTTATAAATTTAGGTATAGATTATTAAATAAAAAGATAGTAGTATACTAAGAAAGAGGGCCGCTAAGCTACTAGTATAGCTCTAGCGTAGTCTAAGGTAAATCTTACTCTTTATACTATATAGAGCGTATTAATTATAGGATATATACTATAGTAATACTCGTAGTAGGTTATTAAAAGAGTCCTTTTTTAAAAGGTAAGAGAAAGAAATTATAGTTCTAACCTTATCGTTTATAAACTACGTTATCTCGCTCTATATTTACTCTTTTATATAAGTAACTAAAGACTATATACGTACGTATTCTTATCTACGACCTCGTAGAATAGCGTAGACTCGTAAGCTCTAATTAGGTAGTTAACTATAGCGCGAGTCTTACTATATACGTCTTACTTATACTTACGCGTTAGAGGGAATAGAATCTTCTAGAAGAGACTCCTTAGATTACTCTCTTACTTATAGTAGGCTTTTTTACCTACTATAGTCTTATACCTATAGCGAGCTAGTATAGTATAGGCGTAAGGTAGTATTCGTCTAAGTAGATAAAAGAACGCGACTTTAAGGTAACGTATAGTTATTAACAATTATAGCGCCTAAGAATAGTTAGCTATTTTAGAGGTTCTACTAAAACTATAAGATATTAGGTATTAAGGTATTAATCGTTAGAGTCTTAATAGCGTATCGACCTTAAGTAATACTATATTTAACTATAGTATACGTATCGCGTAAATTATAGGCCTCGTAGTTATTAATTCTATTATATTGTTACTTCTAGTATAAGTATATTATAGTCCTTAGTAGTACTTAGAGTAATAGATATAGCTATAAGATATTAAGAAGTAAGGACTACTATAGTATAATAGCGTACTTCTACTAAGAGTAGTAAGGTTAGAAATAGTAGAATACTAGATATAAGAATAACGCGCTTTTTATAGCTCTTAAGATAGATTATATAGACGGCTTCTTAAAGGAGAAATTAAATATACTATAGTAGTACTAGAGAACCTATACGAGGTCGCCTAGTATTATATAACTTCTTATAACTTCTTATTCCTTATATAGATAGAGAGATATATATAATACTCTTTATATATTATACTACTCGTTCCTTTCCTTTATACTATATAGTTATTACTACCTTATACTATTATACGTAGAGAGAGAGACCTTTAGGTAGTCTTATACTATTAGAAGTCGTTATAGGTAGTAGTATACTTATATAGGTAGAATACGCTAGTAAGGGCTAGTATAGATAAGACAACTAAGTTAAGAAGAAGAAGACGAGAGTCTTTAAGAAAAGCTATAAGTAAAAGATTTTACTAGAGTAGACTAAACCTATAAGAGGGGTTTCTTATACTATTCCTCCTCTTCTTAAGACTATTCTTAGGCTTAAAATACGAGTTATACGCGCTAAGCGCTTAGTTAGGTACGAGTACGACCTAGATTCGAAGTTTAGTTTTAATTCGTCTTTTCTAGCTAAACATTCCCTATAAAGTATAAGTTTAGCCGACCCCATCGGACAGCACTTCCTCTAGGTTCCTTCTTTCGTTCTCAAGACAAACATACAGTATACGTATAGCAAGTACGACGGTCATTGCGCATAAGCAAAATCGTGCCAGCATCTACTAGCGAGGAACTGCCCGTTTTGAAGGCATGAATCTGTCTTCCTGCCCGCTCCGCTCTCGGCACCATCTGTTCCACGCCTTCCGGCAAGAGCGCTACATCTCATCTCGACACTGTGGCTACGGCAGAAGGAGCTCTGGATGAGAAGCAAGTGCAACTCGACTACCCTCAGTATGAGGTAGCAAGACATACAGTTGTCATGAGCAGGCAGACCATGCAATCCATCGTGCAGACGCCGAAGATCAAGATGGCAGCAGCATCATCGACCGACAGCACTTTATGTGTTGGGTATGTGGTTCGGGCCAGAGGTATCTCTTTCCTCGCTCTGCCCCCTTCAGCACTTTCTCCTCTGACACGCCTGCCCAGCGTGACCACTACTTCCTGCCCTAACACCGCAGCCACGGAAGGCGAAAGCACATGCAAGCAGCAACTGCAGGAGGCCTCCTGCCCCGACAGTACGCCTGCTGTCCCCGCTCTGTAAACATGCCCTCCTCTTCTCTTCTTCCTCTTCCTCTTCCTCTTCTTCACACTCCAACCAAGCATATCAGTTTGTGCATCAGATTGTACTGCAGCATTCCCAAACCATTACACAACAGCAGCACTCAACCATATCGACAGCAACAAGATACAGAACAGTACACGACAGCAACCATCCTCCCGACACCATGCTCGCCCCCAAGCTTGGAGTCCTTGCCACGGCTGGGCTGGCTGTTACAGCAGCGGCTCTCCCAACTGTCGAGGTCAATGTCATGCGATTGGCTGAAGCTGACAACTACACTCTCGCGAACCAATCTATCACCTTCCCACTGGACAGGATCTACTTCCCGTCACTGGATAGTCCGCCGCTCAACCTGGACAGGACAGTGGCGATGTATCTGACGGGAGCAGACGGCGTGGATGTCGATCTACTGGACTGCTCGGCATACCTCTCCGCTGGTGGAGGTGATTACGCTAGAGGTAAGTAATCTCTCACGCTGCTGTCAGGTCTAGACGTTGCAAGTGGCTGATTTTGCAAAAGTGATGTTTGACACAACCCTCCCTGCCTATTCCCGCTACGAAGGCTTCACATACTCGGAATCCCCGCCGACACTCGACAGTGTGTTCTGTTTCCAGCACGGCCCTCGGGTGGTGTCGACTACTACTATCCACCCTACCGCCACTCAGGAATTATCCCCGCGGACAAAGCCCACGCACCAGGCGAGATCCACGCCGGAGGTCGAAGCCTTGCCAGCCATCAAGCGTTCACCGACGACGACATACACTATCCAGGTCGAGCCCACGTCTACCGAATGCCTGTCACCCACCGTTGTCGACTACATGGACACGCTTGTGCATACGCACACGCATCTGTATACGCATACGCATACGCACTCGGCGACGATCAACGTCCCAGCTGGCCCACCGCCGACACCTCTCTATTCTACGGTCACCATGACGCCCTCCAGGATACCACTCGAGGCGAGATCCACGCCGGAGATGGAAGCCCTGCCAGCGATCAAGCGTTCGCCGGAGACGACGTACACCATCCAGGTGGCGACGACCTCCACGGAAGGCCCGTCTCCAACCATTGTCGACTCCACGCACACGCTTACAGCCACGGCGGATCCGCAGACGTACACGCACACGGAGACGATTGAAGTCCCAACTGGCCCATCGCCGACGCCTCTCTACTCAACAATCACCATCCTGCCCACACCGCCGACCGCTCTGTACTCCACGGTCACCAGCATTCCCAGCTGGACGTCAATCAGCACATACGTCCCAGAAGAGACCTCGTACTACACGCCCATTGCGTATCCAACGGAGACCCACTTCACAATCACGACAACGATCATGCCAGCTGAGGCGCCTATCTCGCGGACGATCACGATGGACGACACGGCTACTGTCGGTTTTCGCAAGCCTGGCGAGACCTCTTGGGATACCACAACCTTCTACCCGTCTACCATGACTGTCGTGCTGTCTTCGGGAGCCGTCAATTTTCCTCCTGAAGAGCCAATCATCACGGTGTCGTTCACAACGAGCTCGGGTCAGATTGTCCCTGCTGCTCCCGAAAGCGTGCTGGGGCTTTTGAGCCTTCCGACGGCCCCCAGGGCTACTGCTGCCACGACCTCGACGATCGAGGCTGCGTCCTACGAGCCATTCTTCTCCAATGAGGTGCCAACGGACTGCCTGTGTGCCGGAGACGCTTGCTTCAACTCTGGGATCGTTCCACCGGCGACGGATGCCTTGACGCCGATCATAACGCACAGTCTCTGCCAGAGTGACTGCCACACGCACTACCCTCAGATTACGGAGGTCTCTGGCGTCCAGACGACCGTGTATCCTACCACCCTCGGTCCACGCGACATCGGTGCAGAGGCAACAAAGCCGTCTACCACGGTGCACGCCCGTACCTCCACCGGCACCAGTAGCAGCAGAGAGATGTACCCAATCACCTCACGCATCGCGTCTATCTCCGCCCATCTGGATGCTCGGGCTGTCCCTGCTGCCGTAGCAGCTGGAGCGATCCCGGAGGCGGCGTCCACCCTGTCTGTCTCCCTTGCTTCTTGGTGCACGCCTGTGGGGAGCCAGCCGACTACGGCTGAATGTTACGAGTTCAATGAGCAGGACTGCACGCAAAGCTTGCAACGCCTCTCGGAACCTGACTGCCTGGGACGGTTCAAAGATCCGGAATTCTCGCCGCAGTACGTGGTCTTCATTGATGATATCTACTCCGATGACACCTCGATCATGAGGATCACGCAGACCGTGAGCGCCTTCCCGACGGACTCTCCTTATGCCGCTGCTCTCGCTCCTCGCGACCTGGATCCAGCCGCTTTGAGTCCGTACACCTACACCCACACCACTACCAGATACCCAGCTGGTCTTGCTAAGACGTCGACCTACACCGCCGTGGCAACGCCCATCACATACCCGCCGGTCACGACCACCGTTACCGTTCATGTCCCCACCGTCTTCGAAGAGAGCGGCCACATCGTCACGAAGACCGTAGCCGAGGTTTTCACCGGCGTGAGCACACCGATCTATACGCCTACGCCTGGAGCAAAGAAGCCGAAGATCAATGATGCTGTCTCGGGCAATGGTACACTGGACTTGGAGGCCAAGGCCTGGTTTGGTTTGGCGTTGGCTACTCTTTGGTTGGCCATGGTGCTTTGAGTGGTCGGTGGAGGGCCATGGTCGGTGACATGTCGCCACCTGGAGAGGGATAGAGTATGAGGATGAGGATGAGGATGAGGTTTCTTTGGTGCTTTATGCTTTGTGTTCTTGTTTGGGAACATTGCGGCTGCGCTTGTCGAGCATTGGTGGATTGGCTTGTTGACATGGCATTACGGCAGGTTGGCTCTCGGATGGGTCTGGTGGATGCTGCTGTCGCTGGGATTCCTTGTGTATTGCACATCTTTTCCTTGACAGCAATGGCGGTGATGCATGGAAGCAAGGGAGGTATACAGGAGCATTGTACATGGTACCGAGTAATTCTACTTGTTATTACACTGCCTCATCGTGCACGAACATCATAATCTCTACACCGTGACGTGCACATGCTTCCCGGGACTGCAGTCCACCGCTGTACACGATCTCGCCACCGTCACACTGCCTCTCAGATTTACGTGTCTTCCTCAGGCGAGCCGGCCTCCGCATCGCTGCCTTCTTGGAAACCGCCGACAGACCTTCCACTCTTCTCACGGGAAGCTTCGAGTGTCACCCGAGCTTGCTCAATGGCTTCTCGCTTGCGCTGCTTGAACGCCGCCTGATACTGCTCCCGCTTCTTACGCCGCTCATCGCTCTCTTCTGCGGAAGTAGACTGCGCAGCACCACCACTTGTGCTGGCTGTGCCCATGCTGGGAGATACTCCAGCCACACCGCTCTGTCGTGAAGATGGTCTGTCTGCAGCTCTGGCGGGTGTTCCAGATGCGTGCGGCATGTGTGGTTTGCTGTCAACGGCTCTGAGCTGAGGGTCAATGTTGTTTGTGGTCGCAGACTCCGCATCCACGCCGTGCTGTTGCGGAGACGGGTTGCCGCTGTTGAATGCCCTAAGCTCGTCTCTCAGGTCCTTTCCTCCCAGCCCAGGACGGGACTTCGGTCTTCTAGTTGACCTTATAACGTTATCGTAGGTGTTCATTTGCGTACTTGAGATATGGGCGCCTAGCTCGTTCTCTAGCTGCCTCTCCACGGCGTTTGCGGAGGGAATGGTAGCATCTTCGCTAGGTTTCTTTTCTGCTTCAAGAGGTCGCAGCCAGGATGGGACTGAATAGTCCGGTAGTGCAGATGGCTGGCTTCGGCCGTAGCTAGCACTACCATGACGCAACGGACTAGGTGCGATAGTGGACGGAAGGTAGGGCAGACCGTCTGACTATGGTGCCTGCAAATGTGGCGGTGGCGGTGGCATAGCGCCTGGGCTGGGCGCGACGGTGGACGGCTGATATGGCCGGCCGTTTGGCTGCGGTGCTTGCAGATGTGGCGGCGGTGGCATCGCGCCTGGGCCTTCCATTGGCACCATGTACATCTTGCCGCGCCCTGGAACGTGTACGATCTGCGGTTGCTGCCCATTACCCGGCGCCAGCTGCGGGATATAAGCCGGCGGTGGACCCTGCTGCTGTGGTGCCGACGGTATCGGGACGCTCGCTGGCGGTTGCAATCGTGGGATCGCGGCTTTTCCAGGTGGAGTTGTAGGGAGTGGCGGATTTGCACCACTTGGGCCAGGGCCACCAGCCGGGGGTGCCGGTAGCGGAGATGCCTGACCAACTTTTGGATCTTGCCACCGAAGAGCGATACCATTCTGCACCCGCAGCTCAGACGCTGACTCCGATCTTGCTGGCTCTGAAGGCGGCGGTGGAGGATGTGGTGGGCGCGGAGGACTCAAGGTACGCTTAGTCCATCCGTACCCACCCCGATTTGGTAGACCCGGGTACGGGATGGGTATAGCTGTTCCTTCCAGTAGGGCTGCCGCATTTCCATCTTCGGCACCTTTGTTCTTGTCCTGGAGTGCACTCAATATTGGCAAGGCGACCTTGATAGCTTCAGGAATCTGCTTGCATACAGCTGCCAGTGCGAGCGCTAAGTCTTCATTAGTTGTGGTGTCGATCATGTCCAAGCATTGCTGCTTGTCTGACTGCTCTCCCGTTGGCTCCTCGATCGTGGTCCTCAACACGACACCCTGATTCGCCTTTCGCCATTTCTGGCTCACATTCGCCACTTCCTGCTTCCCAATGTACTGTGCTTGCTGCGTGATCGAGCCATACTTGTCTTGCAGCCAGTGCGTCACGGCGGAGTAAGCATAGCCCTCTTCAACCTTGTTCTTAACGATGTACATCATGGCATCGCTGCGCTTGAACTTGTCCAGGAAGTCGATGTCGTGGTTGTGCGAGTCGTCCTGGCACTTTTCTGTCTTCTGGATATGCAGCCACTCCGGTAAGCACTTGCAGACCATGAAGCCGTTCTCATGGTCTTCGTCCGTATCGCCGTGGATGGTGTAGTATGTGAGACGGATGCGCATTGGACAGGGTGGAGTGTCTTCAATCATCCTCATCTTCGACGTGCGGTTCCGAGTGCCTGAGCTTTCGGGCACTCTCGGCTTGCCGCTTACTCGTCTGCGGTGTCGACATTCCCAAGTCTCAATGCGTGCACCAGTCTCGGTTTTGTCTCGCTTGACGGAGCACTGCCACACATTCGACATATGAGGCCACAAGTCTGCTATCTGCTAGCTCGTGAGGAGGATTGGCTGTTTGAGCTCGTATAGCTTCTGTCGCAGTTCATCGACATTGTCCACGATGGGGTTGTACTTGACTCGTTTGTTGGAGTAATGCAGATGGGAGCCTACCACCGGTGGCATGCCCATGTTCCTGCGGATGAAGTCCTGCAGAGTTGGCGTGGGTTGTGCGCCAGCAACCGCATTCTCTCCAGCGTTGCCGCTTTCGACTTGCGAGATCTGTGGTTGATTCGTGGCACTGGTAGTCTGTTGCGGCGTTTGCTCGGTCGTGCCATCGGCGGTGCTCTGAGCTGCATTCGCACTCCCATCTCCACCGGCGTCGCCTTGAGACGGTCCATTGGCATTTTGCAGGGCGAGAATCTGCTCAGCGGTAAGTAGACCACCGTCGGCTTGAGTCTTTGTCCCTGATGGACTGGCCGCAGCCTGCTGCGCTTGCTCCTCCAGGGTCCTGGGTAGCCACTGCCCTTTCGGCCCACGCTTGCGCCCATACTCCGGTCCGTGGCTCCAAGAAGCTCTCGGCGCAGGCTGCTGAGGATTGATGTCGCGGAGAGACACATGGGTAGGTTGATGTCCATCCGTACCTGGAGTCTGTTGCTGGGAAGGCCGTTGAGTCCTGGCGATCTCCATGGTAGATGCGGTCGTCGAGGTAGATTGGGCAGTGTCACTGTTTCGGGGAGATTGACTAGGCTGAGGAGGCAGCATCAGGCCAGTACGCGCTTTCGATGCTGTCCGTTGCCCGTCCTCAGCAGTACGTCTCCGCTTATGTCCGGTTGTAGTTGGTTGAGACTGACTTGAAGACTGGAAAGGCCGTGAATTCGCTGAAGATGAAGTACCTTGTTCCATGTTCTGATGTTCACCCTGCTGTGACACTTGGTAATTCGGGTCTTGAGCAGTCTCCATCCCGGCATGATGCGTCCACTGCTGCGATGAAGACCGGCTTGACTGCTGCGGTGGTTGCTGGTAGGAGACCTGCGCTGGGTTCACACCTCCTTGATACTGGCTGGGTTGCATCGCTCCAGTATTTGTGCCGTATGCGTGCGAGCTCTCCGTTTGCGACGAAGAGCGGCTGGACTGCTGCGGTGTCTGCTGGTAGGAGACGTTCGCTGGGTTTGCAATTTTCTGATACTGGCTCGTCGGTGCGACTGCGGCAGACGAGCCGTAGACGTTCGACTTCTCCGCTTGCGACGGAGTCTGGCTTGAATGCTGCGGCGTCTGCTGGTAAGAGCCCTGTGATGGGTATACACCTCCCTGATACTGTGTCGATGGCGTGACAGCAGTGGACGAGCTGTAGGTGTTGGACTTCTCCGCTTGCAATGATGACCGGCTTGAAGGCCGCGGCACTTGCTGGTTCAAGGCCTGCGGGGAGTCTACATTGTTTGGGTACTGGGTCGTCTGCATCACAGCGGCAGGAGTGCCGTAAACATTCGACTTCTCTGCCTGTGACGGACGGAATGGCCATGTCTGCGCTGTACTGTTCGTTGCCGTTTGGGATTGACCTCCGATGGTGGAATAGTAACTCGGGACATGGCTGCTGGTGAAGCTGCCAGTAGATGTAGCATTGTTGGCTTGGTAGTATGAGGCATCATTCGAAGATCCATAGTAGCTTGCGCTTGTCGTCGCTTGCGAGGTCTGCGAGAGCCATTGTTGGTTGTACTGCGGGTAGGATTGCTGTGTCTGCTGTGTGGGCTGAGAAGACCATGTTGGCGAGTCTTGAGGCCAAGCCGAGCCCGTGGCGCGGAAAGTAGAACCATACGATCCAGAGTATGCAGATGTGCCTGCCATCTTGAGCCTGGCGTGTTGAAGGGTAAATGGTTTTAGGCGCGGCTCTGTGGCGACTTAGGGGCTGTCCCGCCGCCTAAGTGGGAGTCGCGATGGTTCTGGGTCATTCGCATACACCATTCATCATTCGGCCCTGTTAGGTACAATGGCAATGGGCGCCAGCAAGTCTGCTTGTTCGTCGCTTTGACACAATCGCTGTGTGTTAAAACACCAACTTTGCACGCGTCGTCCGAGGCTTGTCCGCATTGGTCGAAGTCTAGTGGACCCACCAAAGTCCTCTCCTTCCTCTCTCTATTCAACTGCATCTCTTCACACTTCCACTCTCACCTTGTTCCTGCGCATACACTATGCGTCTTGTCAATAATGGTTGGCTGCCCAACTCCTGAGGGTCTGCACACATGCTATGCTGTTGGGCGGTCCACAATGCGATGAGGAGAGACGCTTTCGTAGAGGCTGAGCTGCGGTCACGTAGAGGCGCAGCAGGCGAAGCGAGATGGCCGTCTGAGTCTGATGAGATTTGGTGATCTCGCGTCCTTCTATCTTCTACAAGACTGACTATACTCAGAGATTGCGCAATTCAGACTCAACATGACAGCCAAGAGGCCGTTTGAAGCCACCGACTGGCGGCCAACGACGCGAAGAAGGGTGGAGAGCGACCTAAGACCAGGTGGATTCCGCTATACTCCATTGATGAAACCGGAAAACATACGGCTGCTCGTAATCCTCCCCGGCAAGCCTGATGACTGGATTCGCTACAGCATTGCCGAGTACGAAACCATCCGGTGGTTTGAGCGGAATACAGAGTACGCCGCGATTTCGTACACCTGGGGAGCTCTGGCACCGACTAGACAGAATTTCTTGAACGGACAGCTGCTGAGTGTCAGACACAATTGCTGGGCTGCATTGTGCGCTGCTCGTCATCATCGCCTCGCAAGTAGATACTGGATCGACGCCTTGTGTATCGACCAAAGCAACGTACGGGAGAAGAGTGCGCAAGTACAGATGATGTCCCTGATATTCTCCAAAGCGCAGTGCACCTTGGCATGCGTTGGCTTGAATCCGGAGAGTGACGAACTGCTCAGTCGTATCCGGGGTCTGGAATCAAACGCTGGAGCTAGCGTTTCGTGGTTGCGGAAGGCTACTTTCGACCAGTTGGATCAGGAATGCGAGGACTTGCTGTGCTCTCTAGCAGCCCTACCGTATTTTGGCCGCATCTGGATCGTACAAGAAGTATTGCTAGCGCAAAAAGTCACACTAATAGGGCTCACGGCAAGTATATCTTGGGAAGACCTGCGCAGGCAATGGGATAGATTTCGCCCTTTGTCTGGAGTTGGACGTACTAATCTGGAACACCTGCTCTTTCACGGCCGGAATGCTGAAGACGGTCAGGGTTCTGTGTCGGCACTTCACTCGACATCAAACGCTTTGACTGAGACCATTCTCGAACATGGCGCAGCTGAATGCGCTGTTTTGCATGACAAGATCTACGCTCTATCCCCCATCGCACGAGTCTCGAGGTCCGGACGTAGGCTTACTGTCGATTATGCTAAATCACTCTTCCAACTGCTGCTAGATGTCGCGGACGGACTGTGTAGTACTTCCGAGGGTGATCGTTTGTTTGGCGCACTTGGACAGCTTCTGGATGACTTCGCTCCACAGCTCGACGATCTCGAGGTGCAGCGTTTTCTGTGCCGCCGTGGTCACATCACAGATACCCAGATCACCAGACCGCTCGATGCGGAGGCCCACCCACAATTGCATTGGGAGGGACACGCCATCTCAATCGCTTGGCTACGTTGCTTGCGCAGCTCCGAGTTGGCCAATCTTCCGCGTATGCAAGTTGACGGTCAGGACATTGAACTCCGATTGCTACAGAGATCTCCGCCTTCCGAACACGGCGCTGGTCACTTGCTCGTCAGGGTAACGCATCCTTTCCCGGTCCTTCTGCTTTGCCAAAAGCGAGCACAGTTCCACCGGTCGCTCGGCGGTAGCACATGGGACTACGAGCTTCTCGGCCAAACCTTCGAGTATCAGGAAAGCTTTCAGCCGCCACGACCGTCCCACTTGCTCTATGAGCGATGTCGCACGTGCCCAAGCCGGGTGGGTTGCGCTCTGCAGTCCTGGACTAGAAAGTTGGTGTTGGACTCCCGAGACCTGCTCGCTTGGGCAATATGGGACAAATACAGAGCAGTAAAGCCATGCGATATGCTCATCACTGTCCCGAGTGGCCGATCGTGCGTACGCTTGACGATGCCAGACGCGAGAGATATGACGCCTGCTACATACACACAACCCTTCGAGTTCGACCCGATGGCCGAGTCGCCGACCGAGACATCAGATACGTAGCCGCGAACCTCTCCCGCGGCTTGTGAGACGCTGAGCAGGCTGGTTGAGTTCCGTGCTTCGACCGGAATGCAAGCATGATCGGGAGAACAACCTGTACCCTTTCACACATCCCGAGCTCTCGGCGCTGAGGGAGTTGACAAAAGGCTATACAGGAGCATGAAAATACGTACTGTTGTCGAGGGGTGTGATCAGCATGTCCGAAGTTGCACATGGTCGTTGAGACTTGGGGAACCACGCGGCAGCACATCGAGCGGTTGCAAAGTCAGAGAGCGATATTACATGTCATTCCCGCCCGCGGGTGTCTCGGTACGACTGGTCGTCCCAGTAAACGATAACTATCACAGACCTCGCTGCCTTCGCTAAGCTAAGTGCTCACTGGGAATCCTCGCAGCTCGTGCCTGACTCATGGGCTGCTTAGCGGAGATGAGCAGCGCCGAGACCTATCATGTGGTCGCGAACGCTGCTCACGGTACTTCAATGTCACACGAGACAAGAGCGCTGACTGTCCATCATATGTGTATACATCTAGTATACGTAGCGGAAATGCGAGTTCTGCTTGTCGGTAAGGCCCGCGAACGCCTCCCCATCGGCAATGTCTTCCTTGGCAGCACTGCTCTTCTTGTCCCTTTTGCTATTGGCAACCCGGAAGTAAGCGTACAAGACGACGCAAAGCGCGATGATGACGCACTGGAAGCTCATCATGGTGGACTTGGCCTGGGTGAACTCTGGTGCGTCCTTCGCCTGGAAGGTCTGAGGGCCGATAATGTTCCCGATGGCAAATGCAGCGTTGAGAATGGCGGTGGCGCAGGCCTTCTTGGTATGGCCGGCAACGTTTGCTGTGACCCAGGAGAACTGGATTGGAACCGCACCAAAGATGGAGTATACCAGGTAGATGCCCGCCAGTAGGCCCCCTCTGTTGGTTTTGGGCAGGTACGCCATGAGAGCGGATCCGACGATGCTCGGGATCGTAAGCAGGATCAGGAACAGCCAGCGGTTGCCGAAAAATCTCACACCGTACGAGCTCAGCAGGCACATGGTGACAGCAAACGCTCCCCCGCCCATGTTCAGCAATGCCGTCTTCTTAGCAGTGTATCCGAAGCCTTTGATCAAGGTAGCGCTGTATGTGGTCACCACTCCACCGCCACCACCCTCCAAAAGCATGATGAGCCATTGGCACCAGAGCTGGAAGTCGCAGACAGCTTCCTTCAGCTGTGCGAAGGAAAAGGACCGACGGTTCTCGATGCCGGTCTGATTGATTTTCACATGCTCGAGCAGTGACACCTTCTCCAGATCCGACAAGAAGCGAGCTTGCATTGGAGTGTCGGGAACAAGGAAGAAGATGGCGGTGGCCAGGAAAAGCGTGAGGAGGCCGATGACGATGTACCTGTTCTGCGGGTCAGTATGTCTTCTTGAAGACGTTGTGTCAATTTCTCTGCGCTTACATGATACGCCAGCCTGCGAGCGGTGCAGTGAGACTGACGTGCTGGAAGCACCAGGACAGGAAGCCACCAACGATCATGCCGCCTGCGGTGCCCATGTACCACCAGACGAACCGCACAATCTGCTCCTGCTTTGTGTACCATTGGCTACTGATCAACATAAGCGATGGTGGGATACCAGCCTCAAAGATGCCAGAGAAGATGCGAGCCGTAAGCAGCCCGTTGAAGCTTGAGGTCGCAGCTGTACATGCAGTAGCTACCGCCCAGCCAAACAAGCACATGGCGAGCCATTTGCCGACTGGCATCCGTTGGAGGAGGTATACTTGATCCTGTCAGATTCCGCTGCACAGCAATGATAAGATTGGAAAGGGACTCACTGGTCGGAAACTCGATGATCAACACTGCAATCCAGAACGCCGACGAAGCATTGGTGAAGTCGTTCCCTTTGAGCTTGAGCTCTTTCGTGATGCCCATGACGTTGGCATACTGTATCGTGAGTTCAGCTTCGGCCCTCACGGATAGACACGACTAAGCTGCTCGGATGCGTACGTTCAGCGCTATCTTGTCAAGATAGTTCATGAGGTAGGAAAGCGCCAGGACTAGAAGCGATGGGTGTAAAGATTAGCAGATGTCTCATACTGTCTTAGAGGCCTTTGGATGTCTGAGGCGGCCTCCAAGGGTTCTACCCATCAGTATACGTACAGGGAATGATGTGGATGTCGATCTTCCTGCGGAGAGCTCGCATGCGTCGGGAGTCAAGGGCGAAATGATCGTGGGTACTATGCTGCTTAAGATAATCCAGTGCCTCGTCGCCAGTACCAGCAGGCGGTATAGCGACGTTCGACTCGCTGCCGCTGCTCGACCGAGCGGCCGTGGCGTCCGTGGCGTCTTTCTCCGACATCTCGAAAAGAAGCAGCTTGGCAGAGCCCTGCGTCCCCTGAAGTGTTACTGAACAAGATGATGGATGGAGGAGAATCTGGAGAAAGAAGAGCGTGCAATACGAGAGTAGAGGTGAAGGGGATTTCTCGTGAAGGTGCTCATGACTAGAAGCTCGAGCATTGCACGCTGGTTGCACAAGAGCAGGGTACTTCCAACCGATAACGCTTGCGCAGTGGTGCGGCGCACATCTAATCTGCCCACACGGCTCTATGCAAAGCTGTCTAACCGTATGGTAGTACATGGTGGTTGCAGTGACGATCTTGTCTGGAAGTAGGTTTCGGGGCCGCGTCTCGGACAACTTCTCCCACGCGCGTCGATCCCCCATGGCACGCCGGCTTCTCGCTCCGCTCGTCAGCGTGCCTGCATACAACAGGGGTCACGATCCATCGCGCGTGATAGCAATGAAGGACCACCGCCGGCTCCAACACTTTCCACCCATCCGCACTTGAACATCATCGATCGCCGGGTCAACTTCGACCTCCAGCGCGATTGTGGCTTGGGTTGGAAGCTTCTGACTCGGGACCTGCGTCCTCCGCGTTCTAAGCGATAGTACGTACCACGCCCTCCTCACTCTTTGGAGGCTAGGTGCGAGTGCGAGTGCGATCGCTCATCACTGAACTCCAAGGATGCTGCTGAGGGAACGATGTTTGCGCGGCGCAGTGGTGATGGACAACGCTTCTGGGCGTGGGATACTGCTACCGTCCCCTCGGGTTTGGCAAGCCCTTCGGAGGCTGGGACAGCCAGTACATAGCTGGAACCAGCACTCGTTGCACAGCATGAAGGTTGTCGGCAGTTCTGTGCGGTTCTCATCGAACTGCCTGCATCTACATCCGCTTGAACGATTGGCTCTTCATTATGTCCTGGATACACAATGCCTCTCCTGGCGTCGAGGAAGCCTCGAAGTATCCGGCTATCATTGCAGTCAGTGTGACATTCTGTGTGCTAATGCTGATTGCGGTGATAACGAGAGGACTGTATCGAACGAGGCTCTTGGGATGGGATGACCTCGCCATATTCATTACGGCAGTGAGTGTGCTGCTACCTAGCAATGTATGCATGCAACAGAACTGACCTATTTTCCCGTCTAGGTGTTCAGCATTGTCTACACGGCTATGTGTGTCGCCCAAACGCGATGGGGCCTTGGCCTACCACTGGATCTACGTCCACCGGAGGACAAATATACCCTCAAGGTGGTGTGTCGATGATCAAACCCTCACGCAGTAGCACCGGCTGATAGCTCGCACAGCTTTCGTACGCCGGGAAACCGTGGTATCCGCTTACCTTGGCTGGCTACAAGGTCGCTTTGTGCCTAGGGTATCTTCGAGTTGTTGAAGGGGCAAACATGCGCATGTATCGGTGGTCGATCATAGCTGTTGGTTCTGGCTCGGCCGTCATACAGCTCATCTTCGTTTTGATCAACTTGTTCAACTGCATGCCTGTGAGTCAAGCTTCGAGATGGACTGAAGCGCACGCTGATGAGCCTTTAGGTCCAGAAAAGCTTCGACAGCAAGATTCCGGGCTACTGCTTGCCTTTCCCGCAGGTTCAATACCCCATGGCCGCAATCAGCATCTTGTGCGACGTTGTGGTGTTCTTGTTGCCGGTACCGCTTTTCATGAAACTCTCGCTGAGCAGAGGCACCACCTTGGGGCTGTGCATTCTGTTTGGATGTGGCTTAATCACTACGGTCTGCTCGATTCTCCGCGCAACCTACTTGAAACAAGTCGGACCACAAGGCAATGGCGACAACACTATGGTCGTTCTTCTAGGCTGTGTGGAGGCTAATGTTGGGGTGAGTACTGTGTCTTCCAAGTACGCAGCGCTGAGGCAGCTGTTGACACCTAGTTCTGCCTAGATCATTATGAGCTGCCTGCCTTTCCTCAAAAGGCTCCTGACCGGTCTCCTGAACAAACGCATTTTGGGCTACCGTTCCCGCTCCCACCCTTCGAGGACAACAGCCCAAAGCTTTCCTCTAAACAATTACACGAGCAATAGCGCTGGAGCGCACATTACCACCACAGCCGAGAAGCAGCCACCGGTGAGTCCAAATGGAAGTCAGGAGGCCATACTACCTTTTGGCAAAGAGCCTCAAGGCATTCTGAAAACGACCCGGGTTCACGTTGGGGTGGAAGACGCCGGCCGGTAGTTCATGGACACCACGGGAGACATAGCGACGCACATGCGAGATGTAGGGGCATCGGCGACGTTGTGCTGGCGGAAATGGTCGCCATCCCAGAAAAGCTCGCCTTGCTCTGACTCGCTGTATAGACCGTCAGGCATATTGGAGACCATACATCACCAAGTGGCGCACCGGTAATTTAGATCATTTGGAGCTTGTGAGAGTTACCGTAAACACAGAGTTGCAAAGATGTCTCTCACCAAGATGCTCGAGTGGTAGCAAGCTCTATCGCTGCGTCTTGGGATAGGACGGAGGCTGCGTGCATTCATGGTGCCCTGATCGTCCGGCGAAAGCTCCCCGGCTTGGCCGATGCATGCTGCAAGGTACTGCATGATGCACCAAGCATTGCAGGGGATGCTGATCCTTGTCTTTCATGGTGGTCGTCCGATGCCGCAGTCCTGCGGACGACATGGTCACTGCTGGGCCGCTAATTGGGTGCCAAGCAGACGTGTTCTTGCTGCTACGCTGTGAGATACACCTCTGTGAAAGGTAGCGTCGAGCAGCACCCAGTCATGCCAGCGGCGACTCCACTGATAGAGCTTGCGGTTGACATTTCCAAGAATGCGACCATCGTTACACAATACTTGGAGCAGTCTGGCCATTGTCAGCCAACATTTGCCCCAGATGGACCTGCGACGTTCCCTGCAGGCGCTGAAAAGGCCATCGTTGCCGCTCGTTCTCAATTGATCCATGCCGCAAGGCAGTTGCAGTTCTTGGCTCTTGGACCTACTGAATCGCTGCAGTGGTTCGCATTGACTGGCGTAAGTCTCGATTACTACTTTCACACAGATACTCTAGTGTACGTCCTTAGCTTACGAACATGCGCTTACGACCATGCATATAGGCTTTGGACACCGCAACACTCCGATGGCTATACCATTACGATATTCCAGCAGCCGTTCCAAGAGACGGTAGCATTACCTATGCCGATCTGGGCAAGAAGCGGAAGCTCTCGCAGCGCACCTTGACACGCATTTTGCGGCATGCCATGACCAACAATATCTTCAGAGAGCCGACTGCCGGCGAAATTGCACACACGAGTCTGTCGTTGATGCTCGCGGAGCAAGGAAATCCTATCCGCGGAGTTGTCGGGCATCAAACAGAGACGGTATTTCCAGCAGTATCTCGGATGGTCGAGACACATGAGAAACATGGCACTGAAGACGACAGTGCCACACATGCTCCTTTTCATGAAGCTTTTGGGACAGATCTGCGAGCTCTTGAGTGGGTTGCGTCCGATCCGGTTCGGTCTGCGAGGTTTGCAGACAGCATGAAAAGCAGGGCGAGCTCTGGAGCTTTCAGCACCGTGCATACGATCAATGGGTTTGACTGGAATGCCTTGGGTGAAGCGGTCGTTGCTGATGTGAGTACTCTCACCATTGCCTTGCGTTGCCAGAGTCGTGACCTGCGATTCGCGTTCGTGGGTCCCAGCGGAGTTTGCTGACGGGACATTGGCGCGACAGGTAGGCGGCTCCACGGGCCAAGTCAGCAAAGCGATCGCAGCATCTGCACCTCGCCTTAGGTTCGTGGTTCAAGATCAGTCGTCCGTGGTTTTGAAAGGGGAAGCCGAGCTGGACGCCTCGCTCAAGGACCGCATCTCCTTCCAATGCCACGACTTCTTCGACGAGAACCCCGAGACTGCGCCTGTAGTCTTCCTTCTGCGACAGATCCTGCACGACTGGCCGGATCGAGATGCTTGTACAATCTTGCGGCAAGTCGCGCGAAAGATGGGTCCTAACACTCGACTGCTCATCAACGACGCCGTTGTACCGGAGCCTGGGACCGTACACCCACTGCAGGAGAAGTACATCAGGAATGTAGATATGATGATGTTGTCGATGTTCAACGGCCTGGAGAGGACACTGAAAGACTGGGAAACCCTCATCCTGGATACAGATCCTGACTTGAGGATTGTTAGCATAACGAAGCCGCCGGGCAGTGCGTTGTCGATGCTTGAGATACGGAAAGGCTTGATTGACCGGCGCTGAAGCGCATGCTGCGGCCCGTGTCCATAAAAATGCTTCATTCCCTGAGTAAGCTTTCTCGTTCAATAATGGATGGAAGTAAAGCTTTGGAGATACATAGATGCTGATTGTAGATGGTGCTCTTTCGACTGTCCGCTCCCTGGTAAGACTGGTTGCTTCTGATGCTGAGGAAGTTAAGAACAGCATCTTCCGCTGCTGGCCGGTCATGTCTGCAAGCAGGCTATCTTGGAAGTTGAAAGTAAGCAGACTGACCTGATATTCATCCCCAGCCGATTTTGCGATGCTTTCAGGGCTGCGATTCGCATTCTTGATGCAAAGCCTATTGGTGTTGACGTATGAAGGCTGGCTGTATCGGCTCGGCTGAACTCACGCCGAGTTCCGGAGATCACCATGCTCCCTTGGTTGTGGGTCTCGCTCGGTGGATACTAGATGCACAACCCCTCGTACAAGACATTGCCACGATGCTACCTAGATAGCGGATGTTGCAGTGCTGCTACCGTTATAGCTCCACTATCCACAGTTGACAATGGCCAGAGCAGTACCTGATCAAACCTCTAGCCTCTGGAACACAGCTGCTGGTTTCGATCAAGTCACGGTGTCTCGACTACTAGGACAACGGTGATCTCGACATGCTAGTCTTCGACTCGTTGCGGGCTGTCCTAGTCTTTCTGGTAGCTCTAACCGTACCTCCCACTGCAGCTCTGCGAAATGGAAGGGACAAGGACGGCAAACGAGCAGAAGACAAGGCCGCCTTCATCGACTCCCTTGTTTCCAACATGACCATCCCAGAAATGGTCCAGCAATTGCACCTCACTTTCGGCGACAACATCGTTGGTCCTAGGTCCGAGAATGAGCTCTACAACTACGAACTGCGCTTCACTCCTAACGCCTCCATCGGCAATATCCACGACTGGTACCCTCTCAACACAACCCACTACAACGAACTCCAAAGACTCAACATCGACAAGTCTCGTCTCAAAATTCCGTTTATGCACTTCGGCGAGTGTCTCCACGGTGTCGGATCGTTCAAACAATCCATGTTCCCGCAGTCCATCGCCATGAGCGCTACCTGGGACACCAATCTCGTGCATCGTGTTGCCGCCGCTATTGGTGCTGAGGCCAGAAGTATCGGGATCCACGCTTGCCTAAGCCGGTGTTGGACCTTGTGCGGGACCTGAGATGGGGCCGGGGGCAGGAGGATTGGGGTGAGGATAAGGTGCTGACGAGTCACATGGGGGTCGCTTACTCTTCTGGGCTTTCCAAGACCTCAAGCTGGAGCAGAAGAGACGCAGTCGTACCGATCATGAAACATTTTGCAGCACACGGCGCACCGAGAGGGGGGCTTAATGCGGCGCCTTGGATGGGTCATGGGAATCGTGAAGTGCTGCAGAATTTGTTGATGCCGTTCAAAGCAGCGGTCGAGCTGGGAGGTGTGAGGGGCGTACTGATGGCGTACAATGAGTTTGACGATGTCCCTTGCCATGTCAACCCTATGCTCTATGCGGAGTTGGAGAAGTGGGGCTTTGATGGGTTCGTCACGGCTGACGACACTGGTATGGCGGAGTTGGAGGGTACGCATGAGGTCGCCAGAGATGCCGCGGATGCCATTGCACAGTGGTTCAATGCTGGAGGAATGGTAGGTCGATTGGTTGCACTGAGCTTTCGGATCGTGCTGACAACTTTGCAATCAGATACAGTACTACGACTACCCATTGGAGACATACTTGAACGTAAGTCCAGCTGCAGAGCACTCGAAGCACGACTGACTCTCAATCAGGCAACCGCTGGTCTGGTAGCTAATGGGACAATTAGTATCGAAACACTACGATCAAGAGTCAGCACCATTCTAGGTGTCAAATGGGACTTGGGTCTCTTCAACGACCCCTACATACCAGAGGCCATCGACCCGTACGCCTTGGTGGATCAGCACGTTGTTCTCACCCGGGAGGCAGCGCAGAAGTCCATCGTTCTGCTCGAGAATCGCAACTCAACTCTGCCCCTGAGTGCAAGCAGTGAGAATATGAAGCGGCTCGCACTTATTGGTCCCTTCGGCGATATCCTGAACTATGGCGACTACTCCGGGCAGTTCGGCATGTACCCTGTAGCCCACTCAGCGACATTACGCCAGGGTATACTATCCCATTTGCAGGAGTCCAACAGCTCGTGTAAGCTTAGCACAAGCATGGGTGCGAATACCTGGCTTTACAACGCTCAATATCCCATCCCCGGCTACCATCTTTTAACGAACGAAGGTTCAGAAGGCGGCCTAACAGCAACCTACTACGCCACCGCGAATTTCACGAACCCTATTACTCCACGCACAGAAGTACCCGTAGGCGACTGGGGTCTCTACCCTCCCCCCGGCCTTCCCTCGAACAACTTCAGCGTCGTCTGGGAAGGCACCCTCGATATCCCTGTCGACAAACTCGTGCGAGGCTATCTCGGCGTCGCAATAGCCTATAACAGCACCGCCAACCTCTATATTGACGGTCACCTGCATGTCCATGTCCCTTTGACCACTGCCGGCAATATCCTCTCCAATATCCCGCCATTGACTTACAACCAAGTGAACGCCACGTTACCGCCTCCCGGTAGCGCGGACTTCACCTTCCGTCCTAGCGCCTCACATCACATCCGTCTAGAGTTCCAGAGCTGGAACCTTTACCAGAAGCTTGAGAACGTGAACTCTCTCAATGCGGAGATTCTTCTCTTCTGGAACCTCGTTGACCGCACCTCACCCTCCTCGCCGATCGAGAACGCTGTCGCTGTAGCCCGCGACGCCGATGTTATCCTCCTTACCGTGGGCGGCGCCTGGAACAGTGACGGCGAGTCCGGCGACCGCGGGACCCTATCTCTCTCCCCCAACCAAACCGCCCTTGCTGATGCGATCTTCGCGCTCGGTAAACCAGTCGTCCTGATCTTGCAAGGCGGAAGGCCGTTCGCGATTCCGGAATACTACTCCCGTGCTGCGGCTGTGCTGGAAACATTCTTCCCAGGCCAACAAGGCGGCAATGCGATTGCGGATGTGCTCTTCGGGATTGTGAGTCCGGGAGGAAGGCTGCCGTATAGTGTGCCCCGCAGTGTAGGACAGATGCCGGTCTTTTATGACTGGAAGGCTAGCGCGCATCAGGTGCCTTATCGGGATATTGAGAGTTTTCCGTACTATAGCTTTGGGTATGGGCTTAGCTATACGAATTTCAGTGTCGATGGGTTTGGTGGGAGCACGGCTGCTAGTGGGCCAGATGAGCGGAACGCGACGACGTTCTCCGCCAACGATACCCTTGTTTTCGATATCGAGGTCACCAATACCGGGCTGATTGCTGGGAGCTATGTGCCGCAAATCTACTTGCTGCAGAGGGTCTCCAGCATCTCGCAGCCTGTCAAGCAGCTTGTAGCTTTCTCACGCATCTATCTCGAGCCGGGAGAGAGCGGAGGGTGCAGATGGAAGCCGAGGTGGACAGGTACCTAAGGATTTTGGATCGCGGTTATAACTGGGTTGTCGTGCCAGGCGAGTATGAATTCGCACTGCAAGAGGATGGTGGTGTGGACATGGAAACGGGCGAGCCGTATGCAGGATGGAATGTGACGTTGAGCTGTGTCTGAGTCGGCCTATGAGCATAAAATCAAGCTGCAGGCGTCTGCCTTCACACATAGCAGCCGGTGTATCGGCAATGCGTTGCTGACCACTAGAAGCTACCATGCTCGCTCCACCGTGTTACGGATCAGCATCGACGCAGTCACGGTCTTCTCTTGTTCAAGCTTTCCACCCCAACTCGAATCGAGTTGGGGATAAACCATCGAGTTACTCGATTAACATGGAATAAGTTTGCTGCCTGAACCCGCGATCCAGAAGCACAATTCTAACACATCAACGTACAGTCAGCCCACAGCATCATGAACGGTCATTCAATGGACGAGATCATCGTCGGCCGACAGCGAATCTCGCAGGAGACACGGCCAGATATCGAGGCAGACGCCGTTGATAACGATGGCGAAGATAGCACAGGGATGTGGTAGAGTGCCCAATCCTTCATCTATGGCATGTCCCGACATTGTGCGCAGAACAGCGACAGCGAGACGACGAAGAAATTGCTGGATTGGGACTTCCGGGATCTCTGGTAAATCATGACAGCGTCCTTGTGCGTCCTTGAACAAGTTTGGCATCGGAAAGACACTCCTCCGCAGGCTGCAAGATTCATAGTCTGGATAGGTGGATATTTTCCTGCCCGCTAGCTGTGCTGAGCTCATTGAATTCCTGTTTTCCGTTGGCATGTTGGCTCGTCGATAGCGGGCGACGAATGCAAATTCGAAGTGAAGTTCACATGAACCTTGTTCATGAGTTAGCCTTTTCGGGCGAGGCGGCTTCGCGTTCCTCTGTCCACGCGTCTCATAGTAGTCTTCATCTTCCACTCGCACACTAACACACCTGTCACTCTACCATTCACTCTCTCCGCCTTCAATGCATCTAGCAGACAAAGGCACTTCTTCGTTACTGTACCACACATCCTCTATCATCGTCAACGTCGGAGAACGGATCCATCGCGGGAGCAACTACTCGAAGCATAGACAGCTTGACCAGTGATCCAACATCGCTGAATTGAAGGCCTGCTGTCTCTACCAGGACAGTGGGAGCAGGGCCAGCAGGGCTATCAGTCCGAAGGCTCCGGCTGTCATAATGTCGAGGGTTGTCTGCTCCCGATGCGACTTTGGCTGCGGGAAAAGAGAGGAACACATCCACTGCGGGTGCTGAGGGCTATTGTCATCATGGCGTGATGCTTCCCGGCGTCCATGTGAGACGACGCACCAAGAGCGAAAGCGCATGAGCGACACTGTCTTTTTCGGCCGTTGTGGGAACACATTGCCAGCGGACGTGGAGGCTTGATCGGCTCGCAGCTGGCGGAGGGAGTTCGAGCACGCGCTCAGACACGTCTGGAGCACGCACGCTTGACCAATTATCAATGATCTTCACTACTTAGAGGGGGCTTCAGCCATTGACCAGCTACGGGAGCAAACAAGATGATGGGCTACTGATGGCATCTTCCCGTGATCCACCGTTGAATGGTGTAATGCAGAGCATATCCTTGCAAGCTTCGCGCTGTCGAGTCGCATTTGGGAACATCCGAGGTTTGTTCAATCAATCAGCAGTACAGTGATGCTGAGTCGCCATAACACAGACGGCGAGCGGGTGCGCCTATATCTCTGGCTATACAAGCACTGCCAACCCTCCGCTCACTACATGCACTTCTCTCTGTGAGGGACATTGGCGATATCTGAGCGCTTCTCCACTGCCAACGGGCCACTTGCTGCTCTGTGTCGGGGAACATGTATCCCTACGCTGGCGAGCAATCCTCGCTTGGCGTGTTTGCTACCTTAAACACTGCTGGACGGCATGTACGGCTTGACTTGATCTGGGCTACGGGAGCCAGACGAGTCTGCACCGCTTCGTCAGCGGTACTGCAATGTGGATGATCATGTTTCGAAGCTCAAACCAGTGGAACTCTGGTGCTACAGCCGTAGAGCCGGCAATGAGCAACGAGAAGGAGTCTTGTCCTGCTCATCGATGTGATTCTGTTGCCAACAGTGCAGCTAGATTTGAGCGACGCATACCCGCAAAATCAAGCGATATTTCGCGTGTGGGCTCCTGAGTCCAGATGTTCGAGTGCAGGGACTTGTCATTGAGTGCAGAGATCCCTACACTGAATGCAGAGACGTTACGTTGAGTTGAGTACAGGCTCTCTGCATTGAACGCAGAGGTCCCTACGTTGAGCGCAGAGGTCCCTTAGGGTTAGGGTTAGGGTTAGGGTTAGGGTTAGGGTTAGGGTTAGGGTTAGGGTTAGGGTTAGGGTTAGGGTTAG
>JAKLLW010000768.1:0-24285 GCA_022814695.1 Neocatenulostroma microsporum | reverse complement strand
TTCACGATGCCTTGGAGGATGGAACGCCCAGGCTCCGTATGCGGGAGCCGAAAGTGAGGTTTCTCGAGAAGCAGCCCAGATTTGCATGGCATACCGGTATGCTCCTCCCAGGTGCAAAGATGCAGATCAGCTTCGTCAAAGACCTCGCCACCCTCCGCAACCCACGCAGCCAGTTCACCTTCCTGAACTACTTGCACGAGAAGGGACGACTTGTACAGTTTACCAATCTCGGGACGTTCCTGCCGCAACGTATAGAGTACGAGGACTACATGAAGTGGTGTGCTGGATGGTTCGAGGACGTTGTCCAGTACAGCCAGGACGTCCAATCAGTTACTGCTGGGCCTACAAGCGATGGAGCTGTTGAGTACTTCCAAGTCACATCGAAAGATCATGTATCCGGCGAGGTATCTACTCTGAAAGCAAAGCATGTCGTGATTGCCGCTGGCGGGAAGCCCAACCTACCGGAATGCCTACCTTCCAAGCATCCTCGCATCATCCATTCGTCACAGTATGCGACCAGTCTAGGCAGCATGTATCCTTCTGGCAAGCAGCCCCGGTCGGTGGCGGTCATCGGAGCAGGCCAGAGTGCAGCCGAAGTCTTCAACAACATCCCATCCCGCTTCCCGGATGCAAAGTCCTACCTGCTCATTCGAGGTGCCGCATTGAGACCAAGCGACGACTCGCCTTTCGTCAATGAGATCTTCGACCCGAACCGTGTCGATGACATCTACTCACAGGACCCGATAGTCCGCCAGAAGGAGCTTGCTCGGGACAAAGGCACCAATTACTCAGTCGTCCGGCTCGAGCTTCTGGAGCATATCTACGGCCTACTCTATTCTTACCGCATCAGGTTCAGCGAGGAGGGGCAATGGCCTCAGCGCATACTCAATCATCGCACTGTGACAGGCGTCCGAGACTGCGAGGTCGACGGCAATCCTGCTATAGAGCTTCAAATACAGAACGAGTCTAGCACCTATTGTGCCCGCAAGCAGTCAAGCGACGAGAAGCTTACTGTTGACCTCGTTGTGGTTGCCAGCGGCTACCGAAGAGAGGCTCACGAGGGTATGCTTCAAAGTTTACGACACCTAATGCCGGGCGGCGATGCGGAACATAAGCGCTGGACGGTCCGCAGAGACTATGGTGTGGAATTTGATGGAGGCCGCATCAGTGATGACGTTGGTATCTGGCTGCAAGGCTGCAACGAAAAGACTCACGGTCTGTCAGATACCTTGCTGTCCATCTTGGCCAATCGAGGCGGCGAGATGGTGCAGAACATTTTCGGATCTGTTGCAACCCGTGAGTCTCGGAGCGGTCTGGCCAATGGGCACTAACAATGTCGCACTCTGCTCGGACCGAGACCATTCACATGTCTTGAACGGATTCGAAAGTGATCCACTTGGTGTTTTACACGGCCGCTCCCGCTCGTCGACTTTTACGGCAGGAGCGAAGCACCTTTGCACCTTCCATTCCAATCGCACTTCCAGATTTACCGGCAACCACGTACTTTCTCTGCCGCACATTACTCCGAGGTCTCAAAAACTGCAGCCACTGCCTTCATCCATCAGAGCAATACCGAGCTGCTTCACATCACCACTTCGAAGATGGCTAGCCGCGGGAGGAAAGAGGCTCTCATCCACCTGCTACAATCCGCCGAGCTACTGGCCGACGAGCTTCGAGCAGATGTCGGCAGTGACCCCGAATTCCAAGAGCAAGCTCTTCAGCTATCGCAACAAACCACGTCACATCTCCGACTCCCAAAGAAGCGCGCTGCGAGTGAAGAGGCATCTCGTTTCGATACAAAGGTAAGGCTCATCGTGTGATGTTTTGAATTCCACACTGATAAGTGATGGCAGAAGTTGAGGTCCGCACCTACTCAGTCTGCGGATAGAACCGCGCTCAACACGGTGTTCGAGATACGGAGCTGCTGGAAGCGGTACTGGAAGTTCTCGGTATACAGGACCTCATGCGAAGCCAATTGGTCTGCCGAACATGGCGACAAGTGGCAATAAGCAGTGTTCGTTTGCAGCGCAACTTGCTCAAAATGCCATCGCCTCTGGTCGAACGCTGGCTCTATGATGGCGGGGATGACCTCAGAAACGCTCCCTTGTCTTTCGAACATGATGCTCGTGTAGTTGCAGCGTGGACATACGTCGATGTCACAGCACCGGACATGGCCCGACTACTCGAAGGGGAAGAGGGCGAGGTGGTCACCCCGGTCACACTGAACCCTGCCCTGGGCTTCCACGAATTCGGCACTGACCCCAACATCGCTTGGGTCGATTTTCGACTAGATCTCGACCTTACCAAGCAGGAAGCGCCTTGGTTGGATACCTACTTCTGCCAGCCGCCGCCGCCGGAGATCCAAGTATTGACTTGCGAATGCCGCACGCCGACCGACAGGCAGCGAAGAAAGCCAGCTAGCTGCCCGTGCGGTGGAGACTACACGTTCGATAACAAAGCGACCATTGGCGAGATCATGCAGAAGATCAGGGACGAAGGCAACGTGCACGAGCTTGACGATGACATCAACTGGTTGGGGTGTGTTTTCATCTTCGAGGGTGTGGTTGTTGCCGACGACACATTGCGCCGGAAAGTCGCGGCGCATACACAAGCAGTATGCCGAGAGAAGGAGTCCGCGAAAGCAAAGGAGAAACAAGCCGCAGGTCAACTGTCTGAGTAGGGACGCGACACTCGCCATTACGTCAATGCTAGGGCGCAGCTGGATCGGAGTTTGGCGATGTTAGTCGGCGTTCTACTATGGTGGTCACATTGCATGGTGAAATAGATCTGCTCTACCAAGATCTCTCTGAAACCGTACGCTCGAGAGAGAATCTCGCGGTCTCACATGCGCCTTCGCGCTCAGTCGCCTTGCTCTGAGCAGCAAGCTCGCGCCGCTATTGCCTAGCATATATCTTCAAAGGTCACTATCACTTCCCCAGCCATTACATGACACCACAAAGCTTTGCTTCCCAATCGTTTCTCACCTCTACCAAACCAACGTTCCCCCCCCGAGTCATGGTACGCATGGTGGTCCGTGCCCTGTACTGCTCCATCACCATAAGCTCGTCTTGTCTTCTTCGTCTGCACTCTCCCACCAAGCATGTGACACACAACATGGAGTGCCACTCGCTTGAGTCGAGCAATGTCATACAAGCGGTTATCAATATACCAGAACTCCTCGAAATCGTCCTACAGTTCCTAGACATCGACACGCTGTTCGCAGTACCTTTAGTATGCCGATCATGGCACGCGCTGTTCCGACAGATGGTTGCGACCAACGGCGTAGTCCGCAAGAAGTTCTTCTTGCTGCCGGCGACGTTGGAAGAGATTCTTGAACCCTTACCATCGTCCAGAGCGGATCATAACGTCTACCTCCAACGAGCCCGACGCGCTCACTTCCGCGAACCTCGCAGACCCAAGCTAGAGCCCGAAGTGGCTATATTGAATCCTTTCCTCCAGAAGGCTGTAGAAGGCTACAGCTGGAGCGGTGACCTGCTGCAAGAGATCTTGAAGAAGAACGACCTGCGCAAGGATATGCTTCTCACCCAGCCACCGCTCGAGCACATCACATGGCCGGTGACATTCGGCGCGAAAGAGGAAGAAGGGACCGGCGAGCATGGCAGGCATCGGGAAGGAAGCTATCTCTGGATCAAAACGAATGGCAGCCGGCATACAGAAAGCCCGCTGAGAGGCGTGGGTGAGCTGATGAAGATGATTGAGGGCAAGGTCAGGCACTTCTGGGGCTGCTCGATCTACTGGAAGGCTTCTGGGATACGTCTCGAGGGTGAGAAGATCAAGAGGACACGGCTAGAGGACGTGCTGGGTGGTGTGGATATGGATGAGGAGTGCTGGAGGATGCTCGAGACGTATGAGTACGCTGCGCATGCGCCGACGGAGGATGTTGTGCTTGAGACGTGAGTCTTCCTTTGACGGCGGTCTCAATCAGATAGACCCATCTCCCAGCAGTAGCAAGATTATAGATGATGGTGAGAAGACTGTTGCGGATACCAGTTTTGAGTTTGGCATGTGAAAGACCAGCTCGCACCTTCCCGGAAGCTTGATGACTCACCCAAGTAAATCAACATCGTTCAAACGCTTCGAATCCGACATCTCATTTTCAACATACTCGACTGGATATCGCGAACACCAATAAAGCAATGGCACTCGGAGATGAGGTATGACATGGACCACTCCCGAAGTGTATTCAGCTATTGACCACCCGGCAGTCACCCGGTACAGCCACAATCGCCGTCATTAACCTTCCGGAGCTCCTCGAGAGCATCCTTCAACACGTTGCAATCGCGACGCTTCTGCCTGGTCGGCGTGCATCTCACTACTGGCAAGAGATCATCGACCGTTTAATCCGCACGAATGTAGCTCTTCGCAAGCGGCTATTTCTGGTGCCTGCACCGCTCGAAGAGATTCTCCAACTCCGCCAAGTCGACCATGACGACCATACGAGGCTGATCGACTACTCTAAGACGAGCGATGGCGAGGGGAGAGGAAGCATGGCCTTGGCTAATCCCTATCTTCCTAAGCTGCAGACCAACAACAATCTGCTGGAGCTAAGGGAGAACTTCGTAACAGGGTCGCCTCTGCGTAGAGACATGTGCGCTAGCCAGCCACCGGCGATAGAGCTGGATATGAATTGGAAGCTGGGTGACATCGTCGCCGACCCGCCTGGAAGAATGCGCTTCGCGCCAGGTACCCTCATTCGTCTTCGACTCCACGATCTCCCAAACAATGCCGGTCTGTCAGAGATGTTGGAAGCCGCCGCGAACGGATTCACAAAGAAATGGGGTTACAAGGTCGACTGGAAGGGCTCGTCACTTGCGTCTGTAGGCCGGCGGTTGACGCGGTTCGACACCAGATACCTTGTTTCAGGAGACGTGGAAATGGACGAAGAGATGAGGAGGCTGCTGGAGTCTGGTGAAGCTGGAGTATAGTGGAGAATCATGCAACTATACTGGCTGCTGGCAAGTTGGAGCCGGCTACGACTGGCGCTTAGGGGTGTGCGGCGTGTTGAAGGCCACGCTTGTGAATGTGCGTCGAGAAGTCGGTCGTATCGGCGAGATAGCTGAATTCATGCCAAAGTCACGCACGTGAAAAGTCCGTGCACCCCCCGCATCTCCCATCTTTTACGGACTACGTCCCATACCGACATCCCATTTCTACCCTCAGTTTGCGCAGAACATCAACTGCCAAACGTGCGCTCCTCCCTGGACTCTCCGACACTGTTCATCAGGCTTACAACGATGGCACCCGCCGATGAGGTATGGTCACCACGGCAATCTGCACCTTCAAGTCTGGAGACTGACCATATGTCGCTGCAGATAGCCGGTGCAGCTGCGATCGCAGTCATTAGCACTACCGAGCTGCTTGAGAACATCCTGCAACACGTCCAGATTGCTATGCTACTACCACATGCCCAGTGCGTGTCTCGCGACTGGCAGTCGCTGATCCAGCAGATGCTCCGGACGAACCACATCCTCCGCAACGGCTGTTTGTGGAACCGGCTTCGCTCGCAGAAATGGTCAAGCTACGAGAGGTGGACGAGAGCGATACTCAGCGCTTGACCTTCATAGATCAGAGTGAGGTATTCGACGGCATGGCGGGTGTCGCGATGACCAACCCATACGTCTACAACATTCGCGACGTTGCAAGTCAAGCATGCATGAGCCATGATCCTCGAAACTTCCTGAGCAAAGAGTCACTGCGATCACAGATGCTTGTTGCACAGCCCCAGCCCAGCTACACGGTATGGCGTCTTGGGCTAGGCGAACCCAAACCTCGAGACTCAGACGTTCCTACAGCCAATCCATCAAAGCGGAAGCAAGGCGACACCCTCTATGTGAGGACAGGCGGAATCAAGTTGGCGAATGGAATGCCGGCTACGCTCGTGCACCAAACATGGAAGATCGCAAGATGCGTACCCAAACTCTCGGGCTTCTTTGTGCATTGGGCGAAACCAGTGTTACTGTTGCCGGGATCAGCAATGACCAAAGGCGATTACCTGGATTGGAGTGCCGGGGACGTGGAGATGACGGAGGACATGTGGCACATACTAGAGTCCGACGCTTGATACAGATGGGATGTAATGCCAACGAGCTGACAGTAACGGCATTCTAATCTGTGCCGTACAATCCCGTACCACCAACGACATCATGGCTCACGCAATGCAGAGAGGAGAACACTCCGACCGACCGGTACTACATCAGCCCTCATTGAGGGCACTCCTGTCACCTGCAAAAACTCATCAGCGCTATCCATATCCATAATAAATTCTCAAGAACACTGACCCCAAGTAAACGCCTCCTCGCCATTCTCCTTCGCCTTCACGACACTCTCGAAATCACCCAAGAACAACCATTTCACCTTCTTCCCTACGTCCTTCTCGTACCAGTCATTCATCGTCTTCGGATAGAAATCAAACTGCGGTGGATCAATCACCGCATCATCGTGCGCCATCAGCAACAAAACATTCTCATGCGCATCGAACTCCCCTAACCCGTCAATCGTCCAATCCGCTACCGGTTTGTCGTGCGCAAAGTTCTTCGTGGCGTAGTAGAAAGGTCTCGCCGCTGAGTTCTGAGGGTTGATCTCCTGCAACAGGTGTCCTGGGCAGATACCTTGGTTTCTTCGTCTTGGAGGCATTGAGTTGAGCTCCTTAGGTAAGGGTGAGTAATCTGTAGGTCTGAACTCCCCACCATGATGACTGGCATCGCCACCCATGAAGATGAAGGTATCAGGGTTCGTAGACGTTCGGGCAAGGCCACACATATGGCCTACGCTATGCCCTGGCGTGTCGAGAAGGTAAAAGCTGCCATCGCCAAAGAAGTCCAAGGCTTTGAAGCGGCCGATCTTGAAGGAGTCGTCAAAGCTCAGTTCGCGCACGTTGCGGCCTTGGAAGTCCGTAGCCATGAGCGTCGAGTCCTGCCTTTCCGGGTAGCCGGGAAGATACATCTCCTTGAACCCTGGGCCCACAACCAACTCCGTAGATCCAGGGAAGAGAGCAGGATTACCTGTATGATCCCAGTGATGATGGCTCCAGATGATGGACTGGATAGCGCCACCATCCACATCGACGCCATTCTCCTTGAGGATAGTGGAGACGTCCTTGTCGACGTTTATCTTCCAGTTCATCTCCACCCATTTCGGGTAGGAAGGCAGGACGTGAAAGTCTTTGCGGATGGCGAGGTCGAAGAGAATGGGCTTATGCTGTGGATGTTCGATTAGGAAGGAGAGGGCTGGGCCTAGGAGTTTGTCGCGGCCATTGTAGTCAGGTTGGAGGAAAGTGCCTAGGGGCCCTAGGTCGAGACGGGAGGTGCTGGATTGGTGTTCGTAGCGTGCTCTCGTATGGATGGTGCTCTCGATCTATGGCTTACCTGTCGATACATGATATTTTTACCGTAGCATCCGACTCTGGTATGTTGAGCTGAGGTGGCTGCTTGGGTGGGACGACATACTCTTGCGCCATGTTGAAAGACAATGCTCGCTGAAGAGGGTCAAAGTAAGGATCAAAGATCTGACTGAAGAGAAGGAGACCGCAGGAGCTTTGGTTGTATAACCACCTCATCGCCAGCCCTACCTGCCCGTCTCGCCGATTGCCTTTATCTTAGCTAGGAACATGACGCACGAAGGGGGAGCTCTCTCCGCTCGGCGGCTCGCAATCGTTTGTCTTATGCAAGTCATCAGTCGCTCAAGCTGCGCACAAGAGCTGAAGCAAGCATTGGGATGTTGTCAGCATTGGCGAGACGGCCGTACAACCAGAGAATTGGTCTTCGACGCGAGCTGATGAGGGCGAGTGTAAGAAGAGGCATCGCGAAGGAGGAGTCGAGGGACGTGAGTTGGAGCTTTTGCCAAGCCCGGTTTGTCAGCAACTGCTACGCGAGTTCGAAAGATTTTGAGATCCTTTCTCTCCAACACCACATGATCAACTCCCGCTCGCATCAGGAGGATGTTGCCAGACGTGTACGACTGCAGTCAGCTTATCATTCAGCCGCCGGGGTGACCATGAGCATCAAACGGTAAGACACTCAAAAACCGCCTTGACAACAGCCCACCCCAACGAGGGAGCTGTAACTGTCCGCTTCCTTCCAACGATAAGCCTACGGTATCCAGTCACACAGGCGAAGAAGAACAACACAACAAGGATCGCAATTAAGCCGGAGCGCCTTCTTGAGCGCGCCTTCGAGAGGAGGTGCGTGGGTGGAGGGGGCTTGACTATGGACGGTCTGACATTGGTACAACGTCTTGTATTGCTACTGCTATGCCTAGCCGGGATTGTAGTGTTCCACTCTACTTCTGCAAAGCCACCAAGCTCATTGTAGCGGACCAACGTACAAAGAAGGCATCGCTGTTCTCATGAGTCTCCGCTCATACTCTCCCTAGCACCTCTCTTCGGACCACTCTTCATCCCCATTCTCCTCTTCGTCCGACACAAAGCTCTCAGCTTGCTCCGCGGCGCTCTCTTGAGGTTGACCATGCTTCTCCGATGAGTCTTTCTTCCTCAACCTGCTCTCGAGAATAGGGTCTTTCATGAACTTCGATTCGCCAACGGCTTTGGCAGCCAGTCTCCTTTCTTCCCGGCTCTTACCAGCTATCTTCCTCTCGTATGCCGCGATTATTTTCTCGTCCTCCTCACGGTCCACGTATCTGAATTCGCCTACTGCGCTCTTCTTGCGTGGAGACTTCTGACGCATCCCACTCAGGCAAGCACATTAGCCAGTATGCTCTGCCATGCTAGTGTAGCTCCTCCACACTTGGCGACCGCGTTGCTCTGGAGCTCGCCTGGAGCCTCGCGCTTCTTCTTAGGCACTCCTTGCTGCGTCGGCGGGCTCGCGTCGCCTGTCGCCTTTTCTGGCACCTTGTCCGCTTGCTGCAACTGCTTCGTACGATCCTGGGCTCTCGTTTCGTCCCGGCGCCTCTCAAGACGCATATGCTGATCGAACTTCTCAATTTGAACATTCAGTAGGATCAACCGCCCCCGGAAATTTGCGCGCTCGTACTTTTGACGATGTCAGCGCACAAAGTCTAAACAAAATGCCATCTTCTCATTTGAGGACTGTATTCGCGTTCCTGGCCGCCAGGTAGTCCTGGACTTGCGCCGTGCTCAGGCCCTTGATGACCTTGTAGATCTCGCTGTTGTAGTAATGTAGCCTCGTGGTAGGATCCGTATACTTCGCAGGCAGGCCAGTGATATCGCAGTACTTCCTCTTCGGCTTCAAACTAGGCGCTGCTTGGATGCTGGTGTACGTGACGCTGGGCTGGATTGTGCCTGGTGGACCTGCAACCACACCCAAGCCTGCGCCGCCTGATTGCTGCTGGGCTGCATTGCGTTCAACAACCAGCCTGCTGAGATCGTGGCTGCCTTGGGCTGGGTTAGGGTCGAGACCGGCGGGGGTAGCTGTGCCGTCGGTGGGTGGTAGAGGGGTGGTAGCGCCAGAGTTCTGCTGGGTAGTGATGAGACTCTGCTGTGCGCGCTGAGCTTCCGAAAGGATCTGCTTGAGATTCTTGTTGCGGCGTTGTGCTGGCTTCCAGTTTGGGTTGCGGAAGGGTTTGGGTACCTTCTGCATGTCAAGGGTGTCGAGGAGGGCCTGGTGCGTTTCCTCGTTCGAGGCTGTTGTTATTGGTGCCATGATGGCGGATGCTCGATGTCACTATGCTGTGTGTGTGTTTGCGGTGATGTGCAGGTACTAAGGTGTAGGGAGCGTGTCGAGCTCGCGACATGTGAAAGAGCTCCCCTCACAGCTCTCGGCAAGCACAGCCGAACCCTAGAGCGCGGGCACACGGAGGAAATTCCAGCTTGTTCCGACGCCAAGCCCACCAATTCTTCCCGCCCACAAGCGACACCACCACGCAGCCAGCCAAAGTTCGCACGCGACGACGACGACAACACCGCCCTTCGCAACGAAACCTCGATAACCGCAATCATGTCGGCTCCTCAAAGCGTCCAGTGCTTCGGCAAGAAAAAGACGGCCACCGCAGTCGCGCACTGCAAGCAAGGAAAGGGCTTGATCAAGGTCAACGGCAAGCCTCTCGGTCTCATTGAGCCGCAGATTCTCAGGTTCAAGGTGTACGAGCCGGTGCTCATTCTGGGTCTGGACAAGTTCGGTACGTTGTATGGCGATTAGAAGGATATGAGGGCAATGGCAAAGGCAAAGGCGAAGAGATGGCATGCAGTGGGCAATGGGCATGAAGATATGGCATATGGAGAATCAACAGCAACGAGAGATATACTGGGAGTGGAATAGAACGGCAAGAACGCATGCTAACAGTACGCTACAGCCGATGTCGACATCCGAGTCCGTGTGAGCGGTGGTGGGCACACCTCGCAGGTCTACGCTATCCGGCAAGCAATCGCAAAGAGCATCGTACGTTCCACCCATACCTACCCAATACCAATCCCTACACCTCACACCGTATTTCCCATGATATGGCGATTTCCGAGTCTGGACTAATGAGACGTTGTGCAGGTCGCATACTACCAAAAATACGTCGACGAGCACAGCAAGAACCAGCTCAAGCAAGCCCTCGTCGCCTACGACCGTACCCTCCTCGTCGCCGACAACCGCCGCTGCGAGCCCAAGAAGTTCGGTGGTCCAGGTGCGCGTGCCAGGTACCAGAAGTCTTACCGGTAAAGGAGGAGACGGAGAGTGGGGATGGAGAAGTGGTCACGCTTTACTGGCAACGGCGCAGGGACATGGCTGTGCTATATGCTGGCTGGTTTGCGAGATGATAGCGTGAGATAGCGCCGCAAGTCAAGCAAGCCAAGATTCGTTCAGATCAAGCTATTTTGCAGAAGTACTGTACATGGTGGAACGCCGGACGCCTCGCTCCCATGTTCATACAGCAACGCTACCACGAGATTCGTATTCACTCATCCTCAGCACCTGATTCAGCACCACTCTCTTCTTCAGCTGCGCCGTTCGTATGCGCCGCACTGCTCCGCCTCGCACCATTCGTAGTGCTCGACCCATTAGTCGTCCTCCTCCCACCACCTTGAGCTGATCCCCTCGCAGCTTTCTCACCCACAGGCGGCGGGTTCACCCACGCCTTCTTGCACGCCGGGCACTCCTCCTGGTCACCCTGCGCTCGAAAGAGCTTCGTTACGCAATGATCATGTACCCTCGCATTACAGCCCAGATCCGGACACCTCTGCCCAACCGTCACGATCTCTCTGCAAGCAGCACAGAACTTGATCTTGACATGCTCGTCGTCCTCAGCCTCCGAGTCTTCTTCTGCGGGAGGGACATTATACGTCTCAACCAGCCAACTCTTCAACTCCATCAGCGCTCGTGGGGTGAGGGAGTAGAAGTCTTTAGTCGATTTCTCGAACCAGCCTTCTTCCACCATTAAGCCGAGTACTGTCTGCGCAGCCGTCATTGTCAGACTTGCGTTCTGTGACTGTGCGGTCTGTGTGCCTGAGTCCCGTCTCCGCTCATCGGTAGGTGCTTTATTCAGTCTGACTGCCTGCATGCTGGTGACAGCCATCACCTCGGCTCGCTGCGTGTTGTACGTTTCAAACATGGCGTCTAGTATCCTCTTCACGAATGCGATTTCGTCTGCTGTGTGTATCGTCGCCATTTGCGTGAGGGCATCGCTTGTGGTGTTCACTAAGGCATATATACGCTCTTTGCTGCTTTGGTGAAGCGTACTTCTGATCTCGAGATCGAAGGGTGAGATGGAGGTATTGAGGACGTCGACATAGTTCTCGAAGTCTTCTTGCGAGATGTCTCCAGCGGTGGTAGGACGATCCGGTGTATGGGCTGTCTGGATTGCGGCGAGGATGGGTTGGGCTTCGGGGTACGTGATGGTTTGGCGGGATAGCAGGGATTGCAGGAAGGCGCGGTGGGCGTTGTTGTAGGCTGCTGTTGAGCCGTCGTCTGACATGCTTGCGGTGCGTGCTCAGGGGATGTGGTACAGCGACAGTGCAATGTTACCATCTTGACATCGACGCGTCCAAAAGATTTTGGGTACGCGCCGGTCACTTCCGAAGAACTGCCGAGTACCCCACCATATTTGTTCGCTCAAGTGTTTTTAGGTACCTACAGTCCGTACAACACTTACATTGGCACAATCTGTTCACACTGACTGCATCGATTGCGTCCGCTAGCATATCAATTCGTCTAGCTTCGGTACAGAGTGCAACATAGCCGCGCGAAGCAGCCATCAGGCACCTTCTACTGCGGCTGGTGCAAGATGGCGTACGGGTGGGAGCTGGTTGCTGGTTGTGCTTGGCGTACTGATCTCGGTGTCATGCTTACTGGTTTGTAGAGAGATCTCTGTAGACCGGTTGGCAGGGGTGTTGCCGGACTTGTGAGGGTTGTTGAGCCTGCGCACTCGTCTTCGTGCAACAAGGCCATAGACCTGCCTCTCGCTTTGTCGGCTGCCTTGCTGAGGAGCGCACCCAGCCCGCCCAAGGACTCGTCCAAGCCATCGCCATTGCTGCATTCCCAGGCGAGCCGTCGTGGCACTGACGAGCGTGTTAGCCGCGAAACTTGCGAGCAGATGGTGTAAGACATGTCATAATGTCAAGGATCGCTGGCGATGACTAGACCCGCGTTAGTAGCGCTCGTCACACAATACAAGTCGTTGACTTACGGAGTATATCTATGCAAATCTAGATTTGGGTCGCCGACAGCGCCTGGAGTTATAATTTTGAAACGACAGTCGTGCTTGGCTGTTCGCATGGATCTGAATGCAAGCCAGCCGGAGTGGTCCCTCATCCTGGGGCTGAGAGCAGTAGTATGGGTATTGGGATGCTGGACAGGGCCTACTGTCGAGCCTCCTGGCGCATTGGGGTCTCGCCAACGTGCAATGGCGACAGCGACAGCGATGCCGAATAGAGTGAGCAACAACGATAAGGATCCGAGAACGAGGTTGTGTATGTCTGATGTTGCATCGTAATTGCTCGCATTGGCTGTCTGCGTAAAGTTTGCCGACTGTGAGAGCAACCTGCCATGGAATTGCTGTAAGGCCGGCATCGTGGAAGTGTGTGCAAAGATGACCTGTATTGAGATGTTGGAAGTGATGTATAGGTTACCGTTCGGAAGATGTCAGTACCATTCGTAATGCATAGTACGTGTAGAGTGAGGCCGAGAAGAAGAGGATTGATCGCAGTGCTCAGTGAGTATATAAGCAGTACTCTTGCGGCTTGCGATCCGGTAATCCAAATCGACTGGCATGGCCGTCAAAGGCAACGAGCGCAAGGCTGCCAAGGCTCTACACTGCCTGCCCCAAGCATGGGGTGCAGCTCGGATGCAATCTACATGCCCTATGTCGCATGTCGTTATGCACTTGTCCACAAGTGTACGCGCACCGGCTCCATGCATACGGCGGGACCTTTAGCTGTGCTATTTGTTGCTCCCGCCCTATCAGCACTCTCCAGCGCAGACTTGGCACTCGGCGATTCGCAGAGATGAAGCTAGCAGACTCGCACAGTGTGCTCCGTCACGACTCTTCATTTTCTCCCGAAGTTCTTCCTCGTGCCTATCGTACACACCTTCTTGCCTGTTCACCCGACTTCTACCACGCTAGCCACTGACGGCACAGGGTACCAGGCTGTATGACATCCCTGTCCCTAAGCCACAAAAGCGGGATCCGGAAACCGCACACATGGTCGACGAGTGTAACACCTTGCACCACGACCTGGGTGCTCAGCGACCCCACGCGATGAGGCAGCTCGGGTGCAAAAAGCTTGTGCGGCGGACCAGAAGGTAACACGGTGAAGACGTGGCAAGCGCGCAATACCTTCAGATTCTCCAAATTCGCAGCTCTACACCAAATCCAACTACTAACCACAAGATTATCTTTTCATACCTCAATCTTAGCATGCCGAAAATACTTCATCCCCACCCATGCAACCGTGATCCAACACCACGCCACCACGCCCGTCAACACCATCAACGCTGGGTAATACCCCACAATCGGTAAGGTAGGATCATCCTCCAACTCCGGCGGCGCATATGGGGTCTCACCAACATCCCACGCCCAACTCCAGATCTCCAGGCACGATCCCATACCGACGGTGAAGGTAAGCCAAGTCACGAACAATATGACCCAACCCCAGTACTCCGTCTCTGTGTAGTCGTGTGGAGGTGGAGAAGGCGGCGCGTACAGGCTCGTTTGGGAGACTGTGTGGGAGAGTGGTGAGCGGCGGGGTTTGCTGCCGGACGATATGGTGCTGTTCGGGTGGAGAGAGATTTCGGAAGGTGTTGGGAAGTAGCTTGTTGCGGCTGAGGATATGGGCCGGGCGGGCGAGATGCTGGGTTTGGTCGGGAAGCCTTTGGCTGGGCGGTCGAAAGTTAGGATGTCGTCATCGTCAGTGGTCGATGCGTAGCTTGTTTGGCTCGTTGGGCTTTTGATGTCGATGGGACTGCTGAGTTCATTTGTAGATGAGCCGGAGATCTGTCGTTGCTGGGCTTGGTGGTCGGTGACCAATGCTAGACGTGCTGCCGGGACCGCTGCAGGCTCGGTCCAACTGATGTCGCTCTCGCTCGAACCGTTGTCATTCTCGTAGCTGAACTGCCGTCGCATGCTTGGAGCAGGTTTGGCAACCCCCGCGGGAAGAGTTGGGCCGTTGAAATCGCCACCAAAGGCCGCATTCGGGACAGCGGGAGGCTCTTGATGCTGTAATGTCTGCTGCAACGGCAACTTGCTCAATGGACTCTTAGTTGATGTGCTGTTCTTCCGCTCTCTGCCTTCAAACATTATACGTTTTCCACCTAATAGTGCAGTCTTCCGCAACGAACCCTTTCGCTTCCTAGTCTTGGCGGGCTGCAGCGCGAATGCCATTGCATTCCCACCTTTCGGCGGCGATGTAGGCGAGACGATGGGCGTGTCATCGTCAATGCTCTTCCTGATCTTGGGGCTCTTGGGCCTTTGCGGCTCCTTGTCGCGTGAAGGTGGCCGTCCGTCATCATCCTTGCCCCGAAAGAAGCTCAGCTTGTGCAGTAAACCGGCTGAGAATGTCCGCTTATGGCCTTTCTCCTTCGCGGGCGGGGCAGGAGAAGCCTTCGTCGTCGGCGATGTAGGCGCAGAGGGCGAGCTCCAGGGGAACTTCATCGCTTCCAGTGATATGAGGCTGTCTTGCTTCTCTTCTTGGTCGTCATGCCGCAGGACACCTGATACGGTCTTGCGACGCTTCGAGTCATCATGGCGGTCGTCGTTGCCGCCGCGAAATGTGGCGGTCCCATCGTCCATATCCCGTCGCAAGCAGGCCCATTGGCGGTTGCTGCTGCTGTTTGCTGATGCTACCGGGCTGCTCCTTGCCGCATACACATACCCACTAATGCTCTGCTTGTGAACGATAATCGCGCGAAGCCTTAGATAGTCAGTATGGTGACCATGTGTTCGTATGCGGCGTAGATAGTCTCCAAATGTCTGACGCGGTTGGTAGTCTGGAGCGTAACCCTAAGACCCCCGAGCCCCTCCGCCGCCAACGGCCCCTATCAACCGCATCTTCACGTGAACCTTGAGCTCCACGTGCAAACATCGCGCCGCCTGGAGCGCGCGACATTACTTTTCGCTCGACGGCCGGCTCGTAACACACCACGACCATTGGGATATCATGGCTAACAGAATGTCCAATCCAGAGTGGCGGCGGACGTCCACCCCCGACCAACATGCATCCAACGGCCTTGGCATCGATGGCAATGAGAACACGCCCCCTACCATCACGACAGACTACGATTATGACATCCAGGCAGGCATCACGGACTCGCCCGGCAAACAACCAGATTCCGACAGCACAAGGACGGATTCAGTGGCAGCCACGATGCTATCTCCCACAAGTGCCACCTTCCCCATGAACGCCCTAAGTCCCGCCAGTACCTTCTACAGCCCGGCACAAACGCCGCAAACCGCAAGCACCGATGGCGGCTTTGGATCGTGGAACCAAGACAACCGTGCTCCCAACCCTTTCAACTTCTCCACCCAAGAGTACACTGCCGGCTCCAGAGGCAGCATCTCCAAATCTGAAGCTCTCGGCCGGAGAAAGGGGCACAAGTACCGGCACTCCTCGATCCACGCCTCGCACATGGACTCCATCTTCCAGGCACCTGAATCGCGACGCGCTCCTCTCAGTGTGCCCGCAAGCCTGCCCATGCCTACGAGAAAGGAGGCGTGGTGGAGCATGACTTCCAACCAGACTGCGCGCTTAGCTTGGTGTATGTTCCACTTTCTCGTGGCAGGGTACGTGCAGTTCTCTGGCGCTGGATCGCTGGCTATGACTGCTTTGTCTCGGTTACTGCTCTTCGACGCTGCTGGAGCTACGGTGTGCGTGGTAGTGGATGTCATGGGCAACTTCGAGGTCTGGAAGCGCTCCTCTATCCGCCATCCTTTCGGCCTCGAGCGAGCAGATGTGCTGGCCGGCTTCGGACTGGCGGTCTTCATCGGATTCATGGGCCTGGACATCATCTCCCACGGCATCCAACACTCCCTGGAGAACCTCGGCAGTCACGAATCGCACCACAAGCACGGCCATGAGCGTGTTCCTGCTGGATCGGTGGACATCAGCTCCTTGCTCTCTATCGGCAGCACATTGGTCTCAGCTGTCGTGCTCAAGAACCACGCACGGATCGGCAGAGCCATGCGGTTCAACGCCATAGCGGGCTGGGGTAGGGTCTTCGGCAACCCAAGCCACTTCCTGACGCTCTCCGCCTCGGCCTTCCTACTCATTTTGCCGTTCTTGGGCATGCAGAGCTACAACTACTTTGACCTCATCTTCGCATTCATCATCGCTTCTCTGATGATAACGCTCGGGGTACGTCTTGGCACATCACTCGCCAGCATGCTGCTGATGAGCTACAAGCCTCGAGCTCAGGACAAGAAGGCTGTCCGGGAGGTAGTTGTCGAGATCGAGACGGATCCTGGTGTCAGTGCAGTAGAGGAGGCGAGGTTTTGGCAAGTGCATTACGGACTGTGTATGGCGAATCTGAAGTTACGCTACCGGAATGGTGCCGGGTATGGAGATGAGATGATGAGGATACGGTCACGGGTTATGAATTTGGTACGACAACGATTGGGAGAAGCCAAAGGTTTGAAGTGGGAGATCAGTGTGCAGATGGCTGTTGAGAGGGATTGAATAGAGGATCGGAAATGTTATCTTGCGAAAAGCCCTTGGGCAATTTGACATGTTCTTGAAGACAACACCTCCGGTTCGCTATGCTGTACCTCTGCACTTTGCAGGCGAATCATCCGAACTTTGCAAGCACAGCCCACCGCGATCTTAGACGTCAGAACATGTTTGCCGTGGCGCCGGACTGTCGCTGCTTGCAGTATCTTTGGCCGGATGACGATACTCCCGGGTCATACAGCAAGTGAGGTGAGGCCGCCCACCGCCGCAGTAGTCAACGCGCTTGGAAGGCTCAGGACCGCGCAAGACTGGTAACACCGCGCCTATAGCCCCGGCCCCTACGTAGCACGTACGGCAGCGTTCGCGTGCGAAACTTGCGTACGCTACATATCGTGCGACTCGTGCATCCTAGGAGCCAATCAGAAAGTGGCGATTCTTTACTTTCCCGCGAATGGGATGTGCTGTATCTGCTGTAGTATCATACTCGCGGGAGAGGTGAAACCACCGGGGCGGGCGCAGTTCGATGTGCAGTTGTTCGGAACTCACGAGGTGACATATTCGACGTTATATAACCGAGAATGTCTGAACGGCTTCAACGGCAGCATACTCCATTCTCAGCACGACCACAATCCTTTACGCATCGCATCGACTTTCGTGTCTTCACGCATCCAATCGTCTCCCGGCGTTTGCTAGGTCTCGTTGGAAATAACCCATCAGACCGCAGACAAACCTCCCATTAGACTGGCGAATAGCACCGTCTCGTCACCAACACCACCAGCGACTGCCGGACTTGAGCAATCGAAGCACGATACGACTTCTGATGACCACAACATTATCCTCGGCTTGCTATCGCTACTGCTGGCACTGTTGGGCATACTCGTCGCTTCCATACTTGCTCGCCGTTCATCAGCTAGCATCGCAAGCAACAAAGACCAGCGATATGTTGACCGTACCCTGTACTTCTCGCATCTGAAGGAGTGTATCGTAGGACGACACCAAGGATCTACGTGCTCGGGCCTGTACCAAAAGCTTGGCTTCCCTAGCAGGTGGACAATGGAGCGACGGCAATCACGTTCAGTTCGGCGCAGAATAGTCGGCACCGGGAGATAAGGTACCGCGGGCCAGAATCCTGATCGCCGCGAGCTGGAGAAGTAACGGGCAACAGGAGCCGTTGTAAGCATTCGCACATCCTACGGCGCAAACTGCGATTGTTATACGCTCCATCATGGCTGCTAGAAACGATCACATCATTCGCAGATATCGTCTCCCAGTGCGGACGACCACGTAGACTTACAGCTCTACTCGCCAGGTCGCCTAGGCACTCTATCCAAGTGTCAAGGAAGACCGGTACCGTCTCATACAGCAAAGTCATCATCTGATACGCCAAGTAGATGAAGCTAAGCATGTAGTCTTGCGAGCCGGGTCTTCGGTGCCTCAGGACTTCTAGGAAAGCATGGATGCCGTGCTACTGGCTCTGGATCAGCATACAAGATGTGCCTGATCCGGACAAGCCGGAGACTTGGACATTTCAACTGCAGTGGACTTGGAAGCTTGGGCCGGAGAGCGAAGGGCTAGCTGGACTGGATTTGGGAAAGAAGGGGCCCGGTGGAAGGCTTACATCTAGACATAACGGCCACTGTATCCCCTTGCTCGTGCGGTCAACGACACAGCACGTTCCGGGCGGCTTTACGGAAACAGCAATGTTGCGCTTCGAGAGGCATATATATCATATCAAGCGTTGGAGTGCTAGTAAATCCCCGTCACTCTAAATCTCTGGACGGCATTTGGAAGGGAAAGCATTCCACCCCGCGCAAAACGCCCTGAGGTCTCACAGCCTTGCTGTCTTTCTTGTCGTCGGTACGGTCCGTATCGCGCTTGCGCCGGGCTTGCCGTCCAATTGTATGATCCTGTTGAGCGGGTGCGGGAGCGCTCTCGGTGTTAGCTTGGGGCAGCGCAAATTGCAGGCACCCTGCGACGAGAGCAAGAGCTCCATCTGTGCGCCGATCTCGAAAAGCACGAGAGCAGGAACATAGTCAGGCGAGCGTCCGACGACTGCATTGTTTCTCCTCAACATCGCTTCATGTTCTGCGTTTGACTCTGACAGACTGCTTCACCTTCCGACACTTTGGTTACAACGGCTGCTGCTCACCAACATTGTTCTGGTCAACACCGCATCAACGCCAGCAATGCCGGTATTATATCGACATGACAACGCTCTGTGGTCCTCACCAACCAATACAACCTACAACGACGACACAAGTAATTACGACGCAACGTCAGACATGCACAACCTCATACTGGGATCGGTGTCCTTGTTGCTTAACGTTGTTCGGAATTGTTGTCGCCATTGTCATCGCACGCCGTCGAGACCCGCACCCGCCATCAGAGTCTACAATACGAAGCGCGGATGGAACGCCCATCAACGATTTGACGTCTCAACATTGGACTGGGGATGATGTGTCATTTCTTCGGAGCAGTAGGTGATCCGTGTGCGTTTGATGACAGCACATACTGACCGTACGTGACCATAGCGCATCCGACGGACGATGCTTCAATCGAACTGAGCATGTTCCGCCTGTAAGTTATGACGGCTCATGGGTGTCTCGATCATTGCTGAACATTATCGTAGTCTCCGCCATCGCTCGTTGACCCTTTGACGACCGAGTGAGCGCAATCTAACCGGACTTCATCGCTATACCACGGGAGGGAAGCTGTGATGATGGCACCGTCGACGCTTGCAACCCACGTCTGCATCGATTGTGCTTGAAGGAGAGTCGCCGATGGTTGGTGCCGCACTGGACGGATGGAATGTATGACCATGCATGGCGGATGCTGCATAGATGCTTATGATCAAATGCTTTTACGCTTGTGTACTGAGTATATTACGAAGTATTAGAACACTCGGCACTATCTTCAGGCGTACGGCCATTGTCGCACACCGCACTAATACGAGATGTCACCGCTTCACTTGCGCCACTGATGTGGCAATGTCGCACCATCACTTGCACTCGGCATCGCATCCAATCTTTTTAATAGCACATACTCGCTTGCGACCAACGTATGATAGCTTCATACAACGAACACGTCGGTCAGCACCGTGCTGGTTACATCTCTGGTCGAACAATACCACTACGAGTTCTTGCACTACGAAGCGGCATATCGACATCGACGTTACAGACACGAGATGACATCCACCACCGACGCCAGGCCAGCAAAGAGGCTGAAGTATACATTCAGAAGAGGAAAAAACATATGTGCAGGCAGCTAACACGAAGGCAGATACAACTTCTTCGAAGAGGTCACTATTCGCGTGGGCGCCGACGAGCCGGAAGTCCACGTACCCAAAAACCTCACCTGTGCCCGCTCGCCATTCATCAAGTCAGCTTATGCTCGGAGGTGGACTACCGGCCATAATGGCACCATTCACCTCCCTGAAGACGATCCCGACATCTTCTCGATGTACTTGCAGGTCCTGTACGCCAACGAAGTTGTGATCGCGGAGCCGGAGGAGTTCCTGGGGCTGGGCACGGAGTGCAGTCGGCTGGTGCGTACTTACATCATGTCCGACAAGTACAGGGACATCACATCCGCCAATCTCGTCATGGACGAAGTGACTAGTCGACTGAAGAATGCCCGTTCGGTGGTTGCGATCTCGGTCATGCGGGAAATATCCTACGTATACGAGCACACAACTGATACTTCGCCTCTGCGACGTGTGTTTGTGGCGTATGTGGCCTATAAGGCACACCACTGGCTCATTGAGCACGAGGTCGAACAAGGTCGCATCGTGCCGCAAGGTTTCTTGCTGGATGTTGTGGCGGTGTTGAAAGGAGGCGTGCTACAGCCAGTGCGGTTCAACGACCGACCGGCTACGAATTGGCATTTGAAAGAGGTCGAAGACGAGTAGCAGGCTCTTCGATCAGGCTACTCAAAAGATAGCAAGAGCATTTGGCGGACTAGCGACACCACCCGGTACGTTGACGGGCTCACTGGTGAGGAAGAAGCTGTACTTCCCGACCTTCTTGCAGTGCGCAGCAACCGCCTCAAGATCAAATAGCTCACCAATCGGCATACCCCACCCTCCCAGCATCACTTCGTGCAGATAGTAGTCTTTCTGCGATGGCCAGGCCTCAAAGCTCGGATGATCTGCTCCTGCAGCACTAAAGTTCGACCAAAGAAATTCCATCATCTCATCGCTCTGCTCGACGCCGGTGAACGTAAGTGGCTGTTTTGCTCGCTGTGTCTCAATCTCTTCGCGGGAGAGCTTGTTGTAGGCATCCATGTATCCAGATCGTATGAGAAGGATATCGCCAAACTTAATCTCTGTACCTTGGTCCTCCGCGACTTGCTTGAGATCCGCAGCAGCGAGACTACCCGTCTCGAAAGCGTGGTGATCCCGACCTTGCTTTATCCGCCATTCATGGTAGTCGAGCAGTATCCCACGGCCAACGATACCCTGCTTGGTCCACTCCCCAATACCGTTGACATTACTCTTTTCCACGCCGTTCGTGCCATGTATGTGATCTAGCGTAACTCCGTTGTAGAACTTCGCCTCTTTCTGGTAGCCGAAGTGCCGAAAGCCATCCCTGGCAACTATAAGCCACGTTCTCCAGCAGGGTCTGTACTTATGGGTACTCACCATTGCGAGCTACTTTGCGTATTGAACGTCCAGACATCGTCGTTCACGATACGGGGTGGCTTTTGGTAGACATTCTTGTGGAAGGCTTGCCGGCCGAACATGGGTATGTCCTTCTGCGCATCAAGAGGCCAGTCCAGACCTATGCGTATGCCAGTCTGGATCTCGCTTGAGGCGGCCTTGACCATCTCGTCCGTGAGGCGATTGAGGGTGCCCAGCTGATCATCTTTGCCATATCTGCGTCTGTAAGTATGTGCCCATCTTTGCCTGAGTCTTCAGGGTAGCTTACAGTCCCCAGGCATTGTGATGCGGTCCGCTCTTGTCGACTGGAAGGTCAGAGAAGGCTGGGATCTTGTCCGCCATTTTGCGACTATCGATGATGACAGAGGAAAGCGAATCCTACCTCGATATTGACCTACACGGGACAGGAAAGGAGCGCTCTTCCCATGATCATGGCAATCAGTATGAAGCTGTGAGGAGGAAGCGGAGAGCTCGTCCGACCTCGGGAGAAAGTTGCGAGCTCTGGCTTGCCAAGACTTCCATTCAGGCGGAATAGGTGCGCGGAAATGCATCTGTTATCCGCGACTGTCCTTCTTGTCACAATATTTTGCTATGCTACGTCTCCAACTCTCCTACTCATGCTAGTCCGTGTGCTTACGATATGTAATGCTCGTTGTCCATGATGGCTTAAGGTCCTTGCTCGCTACATATACAGCGACGCCGTCGCAGTAATGTCTCGCTTGATGAGCTCCTGGCAAGTCTGCATCTTGGTGAAGAGCGTAGGGTCTCCAATGATCCTCGCTGCATTCTTCACCTCCCTGCACGTCTCATCCAAGCGCGTGATGACCCTGACGATTGTGCCTTCCAGGACGTCCGTCAAGTCCGTGATCCTACTGAATGGCATGCCTCTCGCCCACTCATATACCACCTCGACCAATCCAAACCTTGGTCGGCTGACGAAGTCGTTTGAGTCATCAGAAGACAAGATGACCTGGTGCAGCGTCTGAAATTGATTCACCTTCTCCGATATCTTCACGATCGCCTCCTGGCCTCGCTCGAGCGCCGGGGTCATGTTGGGCGTTGAGTCCGTCTTCTCCTGAAAGACGAATGACGATAACAGCGCAACAATCTCCTCCGGCTCATACTCTGCCAAGACGTTCTCCAGCACCAGCTCGGTCAATACCAGCTCGTCCGCCGAATGGATCTCGCATGCGACCTTGCCCTTGAGCTCAACTCTGGAATGCTCGTCAATAAAACCGAGATCCTTCAGCACGTTGATGCGCTGTTGGTAGTCTGGCAAGAGCTGCAGGTTCTGGTCGGACATGAGCTGGCGAATAGAGTCGATTTGATCTTTGATCACCCAGACGTCGTGGGCCATGGCGTAGTGCTTTGGGAAGTCAGGGCAGTGGATGCACTCGCAGCCTTGCGCCACATTCGCCGCCTTGGCTCGCTCATCCAGGAGTGTGCGGATTGACATCTCCTTGAGCCACTTGTAGTAGTCCAGTTCATTCCATGTGGATGACGTCCACGATGAGCAGCTTGCCAGTAGATCGGTCTTGACCTTGGCCATTGCGTCGGGATCCTTTCTGAGTACGCCGTTGACATCCATGTCCTTGAAGTGGCTGCTTGTCAGAGCTTCGATGTCTTCCAGCCGGATCATCATGAGCCTCAGTTCCGTGTCTTTCTCCGTCTTTGGTAAGTCAACGAAGCGTCTCCTGAAGCGCGGCAGATACGGCAGAAAGTCGGCGTCCTGGCGCTTTCTCTTCGTCTTCACCTCCAGCACTTGTACGCTAGCTGCTTGCCCGCCTCTTGCGCCTTCGCGGAGAAGGATACCAACTGTACGGATGTCACCAGAGGTTTTGAAGACAATGAGACGTTTCGGCTGGAACATGCGCCGGCCTACAGGTGTCGCCAGCATTGCGAGATGCAGCTGCTTCGTGAGCAGGTCGTAGTCAACGCCAGCCTGGTGGCAGCGGTCAATGTCCTTATCGCAAGTACTGCAGGGCTCGCGCTTGACTTTCTCGAGGTCAGCTTCCGAGAGCTTTATCTGCTTCTCGTGCTCAGGGAGCAAAGCTTGGGTGGCGTTCTCGGAGAAAGAGCGCTTGATCATCTCCTCAATCTTCAGCGCCTCGACACGTAGCAAGTTCAGTATCATGTTGTACGTCAAGCGGAATTGAGACCTCAGCTTGGTGGGATCGCCAAGCATCATTTGCCGCAAGCGACCTGCAGGCGGTGCTTCGTCTGCGCCGGGGCTGACTATAATCACATAGCCGACCTTATCCAGTCCTCTGCGACCGGCTCTTCCTGCCATCTGCGTGTACTCGCCAGGCAGCAGATCGCGGAACGACTTGTTGTCGTACTTGCGGAAGCCTGAGAAGACCACTGTCCGTGTCGGCAGATTCAAGCCCATAGCAAAGGTCTCAGTCGCAAAAAGAACCTTGACCAGCGTCTTGGCGAACAAAATCTCAACGCACTCCTTGACGATCGGTAGGAGGCCGCCGTGGTGGACGGCGATACCCCTGCTAAGCAGCTCGCGGATGCGTCGTATCTGCGGAAGCTGTCGATCGTCCGG
>JAKLLW010000767.1:0-24294 GCA_022814695.1 Neocatenulostroma microsporum | reverse complement strand
TACGAGGGTCGGGACGGCAGTGTATTTTGTCTTATTAATGGTCGCCATGGTAATTGTCTTCGTCGTAGTCACTTTCGAAGGTGTCACAGTCGTCGTGGGCTTGATTGTCTTTTTCGGCACAACAGTAGTTTTCGTGGTGGTCTCTGAGTCCGTGTACGTCTGAGTGGTGGTGACGTTCGTGATCGGCGTCGAAGCTATGTTGCATGAGCTTTGGCGGGCTTCTAACTGCACTAGAGATATTAACTTACTGACTGGGAGCGTGACTGTAGGAGTGTAAGTCGTTGTCGCTTGGGATCCCACGGTCAAGGAGAAGTCGATTTCGTAAGCGATTGGGCAGGCATCCCCGTTATTGCTGATGACGAGAAGACTCCAGTCTCCGCTGTAAAGTTCGTCTTTCTCTATTGGGCACGTAGAGAGCTCGTCTGTGTCGTCGGGAGTCATATTGGTATCTGAGCAGAGCCATTGATCGCCTGTTTGGTCGTCGACTAAAATGTTGTTCGCCACATCGGACTGGCAGCCTGTGAACAAGTTAGCAGGCAGGTCTTCGATGTTGCTTGGGAGGACATGCCGTCAAAGTCAGAGACGAAGGTGAAATTGTCATTCGAGTTGGCGTTCTGGAAGTACGTGCCGCCAGGCTGGAAATCCACACCCCAATTTACGCACGGATTGTTCCAGCCTGGATAGTCGGGGTCATCGTAATGGCATGGATCAGACTGGGCCACAGCAACGCAGGCAGATAGCCCTAGGATCAAAAGAACAGCGGTCGTGTGTCTCATGGCTGGGGTAATATGAATCCGCAGTGAGCACTGTTTTTCGGCAAGGCTCGAAGAGCAACGCTGTAATACACGAATGGTACAGAATGAACAGATAGAAGGGAGGTAAAGAGAGATTAAAGCGAATGGATCATCTATCTTATCGGCATGAGAGGCCGTATGCACCAGAGTGCTGCCTGCCGTGAAGGCAACGGTCTTTCCGGGCATCCACTGCTGTGTGAACAAGCCACAACGACAGTGCGCACGAGAACGTGGGAAGGAAGCACTGTAGGGCGGACCGCTGTACAGACACCGTAAGCTGAATAGAGCGGACCTTAGTCGTGAAGAGTTCCCGATCAGGCTGCAAGAGCTGGAGAGTATGTCTCAAATAGTGGATGTGGCCCCTTGCAGGTGAGATACAGACGAGCTGGCAACCAAGCTATACCATAGGTGTCAACGTATCTCGCTCGCCTGCAGGTTACACGATGCCATGTGCTGCGCTATTTTTGGTACTTGTCAAAGACATGTGAAGCAGACATGGAGTCGCACACAGATCGGGTTGATCCCAGATCACTTACAGTAAACTGCTGTTGTGCAACATGTCTCTTCTGCTTTCGGTGGTCTTCGGGACCATTTCCAGCATCCAGGTCTGTGGGTAGGACCCGAAGCCACCGAGCAGTCCATGGTGAGGCCGTCTGGGGTTGGACCTGGGGGCCACTCGATAGGGTGTGCCGTGACGATTCAGGAGGACAAGCGAGATCTAGTATGCATTGTATGCTGCCACGTCTATTGCTACTATCGGCGAATGCGACGCAGCTTGGCTACCGTGTTGACTGTTGAAGAAGTTGGAGCAGTAGCTCCAGAATGTCGAAAGGCTTCCCCGGCGTGCTCTCCTGCATGACGTGCATTGGCGGGCAGCGCTAGTGCCACGCGAGTTGTCTAATTGCCTGTTTGGGTCCCGCTGCAATGGAAGCACGAGCCATTTGAGTTTTTCGCCACTTCACGAGGTCGCAGCAGCTTTCACGCGCGACGTCAAGTCATGACCTGCAGTGCATGCAGACTCGTGAATCCGGTGAGCGAGACTGCAGTACACACATCGGGACCGTTGAAACAGCTCGCTGACCAAAAGGACTTCCTTGGAGATCGAAGAACAAGTGGGATACGGCATGCGCGGCAGCAGCGTATGCCCCCCTCAGTTGGTGACGGCTGTCACTGCCGTGTCCAGGTACAGCCCAGGACCAGGTAAGATCGACATACTGCTACGTGGTGACTCGCAAGTACAGCAAGGCTGAAGATGCCGCATACCGACAACGCATGCGGGCACCCCGCTGCCAGCGCATACAGTGTTTTCGTGGCACTGGTGATGGCGCAGGCAGAGGCGCCGCCATACAAACGCCAAGGACGGCCTGTTGGAGACGTTGAAAGGTAAGTGGTCGAGCCAAGGTCGGCGCACGCAACAAACGCTCACCGCGCTCCTTTACGCACACCGTGAATATGCCGACTTTATTGAGATTCCGGAACGCAAATGGACTTGACGATACGGAACCTGCATCGCGCTACATGAGCCTGCATGTACAATGGCTAAATCGGGTCTTGCGGCTCTGCCATAGACTCAAGATGGTAGCGTGCAAATTCTCCGCGAGGGAGGGACCCTGGTCGTCTAGAAAAAGCCTATTTGACCTCACTCTGGAAAGGCACAGGCTTCCGGAAGAGAAACACACTTTGCAGCTTGCATCATCAGGACCACTCCCTTCGCGTTCGAAACTGGAAACCGCTGATCCAACCCGAAGGAGTAATTGATCAATGACTACTCGACCGTCAATGGCGCGAGCCGCCTATGCATTAGACGCAGGCAGGGGTAGGGTTCTGCATGCTGCGAGATCTCGGTCAGCGATAATTCATCTTGGCTGACTGGGCCATTGCGGATTTCTGTGGTGGCGTACGACGGACTGCTTACCTAGAAGGACATTGAACGTGGAGAGCCATGCGGGTTCGTTTCGATAGCGTGGCTCCGTCTGCCTCTTTCCATCTCTGACTTTCCCTAGCCGTCCAGGACTGTACATCCGGTAGCCGACTGCGCTCCTACCTTCTTCTGACGATGAGGCCGAATCGACTGTTCGACGCCCACATCCCTGGCCGCGTGCACAGGTCCATGTGCATCATGGCCGTTTAAGGCATGCGGATCTAGAACGGTACTACTCGGGAGTATCTGTCTGGCCTCTTCTTGGTCGCGACGCCTAAGTATTACTTAACCACCTACATATCCTTCGTCGTTCCTAACTGAGACCTTCATCCCAATTGACCAAACAGCTCTCTGTCGTTTGAAGACTTGACACTTTTCTTTCTGCCTTCGACGCTTCTTCCATCAACGGCATCTACAGCAGACACACATTGAGCCTAGCCTCGATAGGCCCCACACCATGAAGTTCCAGCAGGTGGCGGCCATCTGCTTGGCGGCGTTCACTTCGCTTTCATCAGCAGCAGTCTTAGCAGCTGAGCCGATTGAGAAGCGAGCTGGAAGGGGGGTGGCCACTACTTCCAGCAAGGTCACCTCCACCTCCACCAAGGTCACCTCCACGACCAGCAAAAGCAGCACATTGGCAACTAGCAAAAGCTCGTCTGCACCAAGCACAAGCACAAGCCGAGTCGCCGACTCTGCTTGCAAAAATGGTGCATACACCCGAGCATGCTGGAGTGATGGCTACTCAATCGCTACCGACTTCGACCTGAAGTTTCCAACGACCGGAAACACCGTCACATACAATCTAGAGCTCACCAATTCGACATGCAATCCGGACGGTCATGGCGAGAGGCTGTGTCTGCTCATCAACAACCAATATCCTGGACCATTGATTCGTGCAACATGGGGTGACCAGCTTGTCATCAACGTCAAGAACTCCATGCAAGACAACGGAACTAGCATCCACTGGCACGGTGTGCGACAATACAATTCCCCAGGCGATGACGGCGTGAATGGCCTTACAGAGTGCCCGCTTGCACCAGGCGACACGAAGACGTACTCATTTAAGGTTACTCAGTTCGGCACCTCCTGGTATCACTCCCATTTCAGCTCGCAATATGCCGACGGTATCATTGGGCCGATGGTCTTCGATGGTCCTGCCAGCGCGAACTATGACGTCGACCTCGGCCCGTATGTGCTGAACGAGTGGTACTATCAGACCGGCTTCCAGATCGAATCCCTTACCAGTCAAAACCTGCAGGCTGGCGCGCCCCCACCAAACGCGGACAACATTCTGATCAACGGAACCAACAAGAACGCAAATGGTGGCGGGAGCTATAACCAGGTCTCTATCACCAAGGGCAAGAAGTACCGCCTTCGCCTCGTCAACATGAGCGCAGACAACTACATTCGTGTTTCTCTTGACAGCCACATGCTGCAGGTCATGACTGCCGACTTCATCCCGATTAAGCCCTTTTCCACCGAAACGCTGCTCATTGCCATTGGTCAGCGTTACGACGTTGTCATCAACGCGAACCAGGCTGCCGGTAACTACTGGTTCCGCGCTAACGTTGCGTCCGATTGCTTGAGCGGCAACAACTTCTACGGTCGTGCGATCTGGACCTATTCGGGCGCTACTGCTGGCACGCCCACCTCGACAGCTTACTCCGAGCCTGCTTCATGCCTCGAGCCAAGCCAAGCAGCACCTTACTGGGTCCAGCCTGTCCCAAGCGGCTCGTTCTCCTCGTCCATCGAGGCACTCGATGTCAACCTTACTCAGGCTCAGGTCGTGCCGAACGGCGATGCCATCGTTGTTTGGGCGCTGAACACCTCTTCCATGAGTGTGATGTGGGACAAGCCCACGCTTCAGTACGTAATGGAGGGCAACACCAGCTACCCAACGCAGCTTAATGTCCTTCCTACCGTGAATGAGGGCGCATGGAACTACGTGGTCATCCAACAGCTGCCGAACAATCCGCCAGTGCCGCATCCGTTCCATCTTCACGGTCACGACTTCTTCTTGCTCGGTCAGGCCGCTCAGAGCACATTCTCCGACAGCTCTTCCTCGTTGAACTGGGACACACCGCCAAGGCGTGACACTGCTACCGTTCCAGGCGGTGGTTGGCTCGCAATTGCGTTCAACAGCAACAACCCAGGTGCGTGGCTGATGCATTGCCACATCGTAAGTTCTCCCATCTGATACGCTCCGCTCACTCGCTAACGATGAAATAGGCGTGGCATGTTGCCGAAGGTCTTGCTGTCCAATTCTTGGAGTCACCATCCCAAATTGTCTTGCCTGACAGCGGCGCTTTCGAGAAGACCTGCAACAACTGGGATGTTTATTACAAGAACGCATACTGGCAGAAATCTGATTCGGGTATCTAGTGGGATGTCATATTGTACGATGTAAGCTATTGGATGTGTATCATGATAAAAAGGGTGTGGCGTTGGCACATCGAGCCATGATCATGATCATCAAAGGCTAGATGGTGTTTGGGCATGGATTGGGTTGATTTGGTCCATTCGGCATGGTTTTGGGATATAGTGATGAACAATGTCTTCCAACCGTTACTTACATGGCTCTTTCCGTTGATGTTAATATTACTTCCCAGTGTTATCGTGAGCATGTTCTCATCACCACGTAGGCTGGGACAGATGTGTTTGATATTCGACCATTCCAAGACATTACAAGCAGAGCGTTTGAGAAAATTACGTTGATAGTTCAATCTCTCGCAACCATGAAAGTGAGCTTTGCTATGTGATTGGACATGAGGAAGCATGCCTACCCTTTCTATGGAAGAGAATCTCGGTGGTATGACTGCTGGCGCTTGCTCACGCGTTCACCTGCTGCGGGCGTCGAGATCGGATGTTCAAGACCATAGGGCTCACCACGAATCCTACACCAAGCCTTGGTTTCTCTCGCGATGGCCAGAACCCCAAGGCCTTCGCTCACCAACCTGCGACTCATCCGCCACAAGTGAGGTTGACGCCTCGGTGCATCCATCCTGCGCCTGCCGATACCTCCATCGCCAACCACGACCAACGTCGGTTGGCGACAAAGCACAGAGCGCCTGACGCCGGCCATGTCGGTGCACCAACCGAATGCGGTTCCGTTCAGCATGATGCTACTCGTATACACGGAAGGCCTGCATCCGAACATTGCTTTCGTGACTCCAAGGAACTTGGCAGATGTCAAGGTCGAAAGGTGGATGCTCAACGCAAGGTACGATTCAGGACGTGAGAATAGACCCATGCAGAGTGTATTGGGATGTGGGACCTAAGGTACCTGCAGCAACACTAAAGCGTCTTCGCACAGATCCGGCAACCTGGTCGGTGCGTGGAAGTCAGCCGCAATCTACCCGCCTCATCCCAGCTAGCTCAAAGATTGTTTCGTGGAGAGAAAGACGAAGCGGAAAACCTCAAGGCTCAACGTCGCCGAACACTTCGGCGATTCTACGTTGTTTGGACGGCAAACGGGTCACCGGCTCTCAAACTCTGTGACTGACGATCTGGTCGACGGTCATATACTCATTTTGTTGAGGACAGAGTCTATCCCGGCCGGCAGAATCAGGAAAGGAGAGCGAATGGTTTACGAAGGCCACATAGTTACACGTTGCCGGGCGGTTCTTCTCTGTCTAGACTCGCTGACATGCCCAAGGCTTCTTTTCACGACGCGACGGGAAAAGCAACTGGCCGAGCCACTACTCCAGAAAGCAAAAGATGTCGTTATCCTCGATTCGTACTTCAGGCATCCGTCCATTTCGAGCCAATGCTATAAGACTCTGCGTTCTATTGGCTCATGTTTAGGTTCATTGGCCTCATATGCAGGCAACCCATTGCGACTTCGTGCGCAAGCGTCTTTTGCAGCCGCATGGCCCTGGACCTTGCAGAGATCGACAGGAACAAGAACCTTTATCACCTACCTTACTTAATATTCACGAATGTTCTTCATTCGGCTAAAGGCTGCCTACCAAGGAGTCGCGGGTTCGCCGCCTAACGATTCTGGACGCGATCATCTACAAATGGTCTGGTGTCGATGCGAGTTTTATGCGCTATTGCTATGTCCTTACCGGCTTGGCTATGACGGTGGCGAGTGCCAACGGCCGCTCAGCCATGTGATGCTTGTGCTGAACGAGCCGCTTCACCCGCCTGGTGCTGAACAGGTTTGACAAGCTCCAAGCTGCCCGTACACAGGCGTCGGTCACGTTGCCCTCGCAGATCCGCCGACTTTACCTCGTCTCATTCGTTGAAAGCTGCTGGTTACCTATCTGCCACCTGCTTTTCGAGCCTCTTCACACCCAACACATTCTCTCACGTGCAGTCTGTCAGCGAACGGGCAGTTCTTTCGTTCATCATGCCTTCCGTCAGGCTACTCAGCGCAGTAGCACTTACACTCGCTGCCACCACACTCGCCCAAGACTGCCCTCCACCAGGTACCTGCCAGTCTTTTGGTGTCGATTTCGTCGACGGTGGATCGTACTTCCAGAATTCGCTTTCATCGGACCCGTTCACGGCTGTCGAGGAGTTCGAGGGCTGCCAGAACGACACTGCGAACAACATCTTCGTGGATCCCAATGGAGACCAGTATCTGTGCACTGATGTGCCCTTGACGCCTGACGATACTGAGCAGACTGTGACTTGGTAAGTCTCGTCTCATTGCAACCACCGTGACAACACGAAACTGACCTATCGATAGCCCAGTAGACAAAGACCAGCTGTTCACCGGCGAATGGAGTTTGGTGGTCATCTCCAATAACGGCGAGTGCGACCCGATTGCCTACCAGCGAGACTTCTCCCTCTCCGTTGGCCCGCAGTCAACGGTCAGCGTCCCGGCAACAATCACGTTGTCCACTTTCTCCACACCCATTGAGAGTGACACCGCCACTGAGACCGAGATGGTCACTTCCACTGCACGCGCTTCCACGAGCACGGTGCCCAGGATCAACTTCAACCCTACGCTCACGATATACCCTCTACCAACCGTCACCGTCGTCACTAAAGCGGTCGTGACTCTGACCTCAACCTCTCAAATCCCGAATGTGGTCGCGACATCTACCGCTACTGCTACACCAACGTGCGACCTGCCGCGCCGCCGCCACGTTCGTGACCCGGTCGCGAAGATTGTGATCTCGGTCCTGGCTGATCTCGGTATTGGCCCCCGCGCCGCGGAGCCAACCTCAGCTCCAATCGCTCGCTCACCTTCCCTCGAATTCAAGCGAGCCATCATCGAGGGCCGCGCAGTCGACCCGGAGGTCAAGGCACAGTACGTCAGAGAACGTCACGAGCGTCTTGCTCTGCAGAAGCGGGCCCCGGACCAGCCTACAGTTACGGTGACTGGTAGCGATCTGCCAACATCGACTGTCAGCCTTGTCTCTACCCTGCCAACCCTGACCATCACTGGCACCACAACGGTAGGAGTCACGACGACTACCACGCCTGTCATCACCGTTACCAAAGGCATTGCGTTCGGCATTTCTACTGTTACCGCAAGCAGGCAAACGATTACGAATGTGTTCTGGGCTCCTGCTACTACTGTGTATGCGACGTCGACAGAGGACGTTACGCTCACGATCACGGAGACGTCGACGCCGGCGGCTTTGGCGGCGAGCTGTTCAAGGAGGGGTGGTACGTTGGAGTAGTTGTGTTTGCATATAGCGGGATGGGACGGCGTCGATGGGTTATGTAAATACTGATGCATTGACGATCACCATGAGTGCATAGCAAGTGCATATTGTATAGAGCTTAATGTACAAACTCCACATTCAACCCGATTCCCACACAGTTGTACGGAGCAACGCTGCGGCCTCAATTGTTCGTCCACGCAGCCGCTGCCAGGTCAATCACCGTCAGTCCCACCCCGCTCAACCAGAGCGCCGTTCGCCCGACGTGAGCAACACCAGCCCACTCGGCACCCTTCACCATCTCTGGCAGTCTAGCAAATAAGGCGGCGGCCTCGGTCTTGGTCGCAGCGACGATGGTGCAACTTTAATCACGCTCTCAAAGTCGACGTCAACGCTTGATCCTTAACAGCAGGCGACCGACTACTCCCTTCACTGCCCCGAAACACCCACCCCCAGCCGAATGCTTCACCGCAGCTCGGCAACCCCGAAGATCGTAAGGGAAGCCATGCATCGTCAGCAATACCGCAGAGGCTGGCTCTCCGTCATGTGTATTGCCAGCCGACGTTCCGTCGACGTGAGACGCTGTCGCAGCCACCGTTGCGATTGAACCAATGGCGTTGCGTCGAAGGCCGTGAGACACATCCTGTGAGACACTGGGCCCATAGCCTTGCCGTAGAAAGACACCGCCTTTATCCGCCTCAAACCCAGTCTGTCGAGGAGATGTGACGGTCATGTCGTTCCTGCGCTCAGCTCTCGAGCGTCTAGGGGGAGAATGCCAGTCAACACCAGCGAATGTGACTAGCACAGCAGGCTCCAGTAGGTTCGCGGCATACTCGTCGTTGAAGGCCGGAAAGGGGGAGAGCTGTTCTTCTGAAGGGACACGAGGGCTATCTGTCTCTTCGCTCGTTGTTTGGCTGGAGGAACTGGTGGAGAACAGCGGCCGCGGGACAAGGGTGTCTGCTGTAGTACCGAAGGTGCAGCAAGCCGTGTCGAGGGACAGCGAAGCAGTCTTGAGAGCCTGGCAACGGGCTTGCTGGTTGTTGGTATGGGAGGATGCTGCGCCTGCTGCAGCACTACGGAGGTTGGCTTTAGCTGGGATACGACGGAGTGGACTCATGATGCTGTGTGCGTGGATGGTTCGGTGATCGCCTGCGATCTGTTGACGTTGGTTTGAAGTTGGTTTGGTGGTGTTGTAGTAAGATGTCGATAGTGGACAAGTGCTTAGCTGCGATGGTGGATCTTTGCTGTTGTCCAGAGCAGAGCGAGGATGGAGTCTATATTGCATGAAAGTGTTGCGGTTGGCCGTTGTCGAAAGGTGTTGTATTCTTGCGAGCCTGATCAGACAATGCCTTTGTCGTGTGCAAGTGAAGTCTAAACGGTCGAAGCTGGGTCACGAGACCACATTCACAGCTTCTCACCTAAGGCCTGGACGAAGTACCTCTTTGCCAATGAAAATTTAAGATGCTTGTGGGTGTCAGAGCAGGATAACTAGATCCATTGGAAGTGACTCCGTGTCTCCTGCCTGTAGCATCACCTCTCCGAAGCCAACGTCCTCCCACGGCGAAACATGCTTGCAGTCTCATCTGAGCATGCAGCCGCTGAATACCTGCGCTGAAATCTGCTCTCACGCTGTGAAATAGCCAAAATGGCTGTAGTGCATTATTGTTGACTAAACCTCCCTTGACACCTACCTGGACACTCTCTAGCATACCTCCTCAACCCTCAACCCCAAGAACCTCCCATCCACCCCAACAGGCTCAGCCACATACCCACCCCGATGCACCATCCCCTCATCAAACACCACGCTCGTCTTGAACCCTCCCCAAATCCCAACAATAATGGCTTTCATATCGTACATCGCCAGATTACTGCCCACGCACATCCTGCCTCCGGACCCGAAAGCCCAGAACCATCTACTCATCTCCTTGTGCGCTGCTTCAAAAGCTTGCTCTGATGGGTACGAGGGCGCCAACCAGCGTTCCGGCTTCCAGGCTTCGGGGTCAGGGAAGACGTTAGGGTTACGGTGGAGAGACCAGGCTTGGGCTTGTACTCGTACCCCGGGCGGGAGGTCGTTGATGTCGTGACCTGGTACTCCCAGAGTGGCGGAGGGAGGGGTGACACGTGGTTGGTTACCTGGAATAGCGGCGTGGAGGCGAAGCGTCTCCATGACTATTGCGTGGAGGATGGGAAGGTTGTCGATGGCTTTGGCGTCGTACTTGTCTTCTAGGCTGACGATTTCTTGTCGTAGCATATCCTGCCAATGGATGCTTTGTGGTCTGCTGAGCTCCCAAGCGAGGAATGTAAGCGTGATACTTGATGTATCGAAGCCGGCGAGAGTGTGGTCGAGCATCTCGCTCGCTACGGATAGACGCTGTTGCTGTACTAGTTGCTCAACTGGCAGATCTAGATCAGACTTCGTAGCTTGATCTTTAAGCAAAGCATTTCGCAGCTGTGCATACACCGTTGGCCAGTCTTCCGGACGTCCACTCTCACCCTTACTCTCCACCTTCGCCACAACCTTCTCAGCTTCTTCACACATACCCAGAATCCACGCCTCAAAATACGCATTCGCAGCATCAACCCACTTCGGCACTACGAGCCACTTCAGCCCAACGCTCCGGAGGAAGTTCGTTACACCCGGCAAGTCCTGTGGCCAGAACTGATATCGCTGCCTCGCCTTATAATTACTAAAGAATTCTGCTCCCATCTCCGGATGCTGCAAGTAATTGCTCCCTTGCGCCAAGCCAAAGATATAAGTTGAGACAAAGTCCATAGTATTCGATGTGAAAAGCCAGTAGAACTCCGCAGGCTTGCCACTCCTACTCATCTCCCGTAGCCGTGGGGTCAACCGCTCATCCAAAAGGACCCTCGTGATCTCCCGCAAGCCGTGCGAAGTCTGAAGGGTAGATTTGGCGTAGATGTTACTCAACATCCGTTTCCTCTGACTATGCGGACTTCGATCCGGCATCGCGAACATTGGCATCACTCCATAGTTGGAGAAGATATTGCGGTACCAGTCTCCCTTGTCGTAGCCTCCGGCGTAAACCGTGCGGATCCCGCCATCGACGCTGTTGACAGAAATTTCGTTTGGCGCTATACGGACGATAGGACCGAGACGTTCGTGGGCGGCGTGGACAATGGGGGTTTCTTCTTCGCGGCTGCGGTAGTAGAGGATCCAGGCGCGGGAGAAGGGGGCAGACCAGTGAGCTGAGGGGATCTTGGAGAGGGGGGAGATGAGGGAGGGGTGGATGATGAAGCGGTAGATTGCTAGACCTGAGAGGAGAAGGAAGGCAACGGTGGGGATGATTGGGATAGGCATTGTGATAGTGGTCAGTATGAGGTGTACCGTGTGTGTGGTAAGGAGCTGAAAGGGATCATCAGAAGGAGATGAGGGAGGAGTTGTAGCACATCAAGCTCGAGAGCTATATCGATGAGCTGTCGCCGATGCATATGCAAGATAGGTCAACCGTGCATGCGTGTGACTTCCTAGTTGAGGAATGGAGATACCCCGCGCTCCTTGATAAGATAAGCCTCCGATAATGCATGTGAAAGGACGCTAGCCCGCATTGACGCTTTCTGACGTAAGACGCGATGAGTCGAACATGACTGGGAACTCTTCACGTCTCATATATCGAGCACGCGACCGTCTGTCAGCCCTACTGTTTCCTGGCCATGGCGCCAACGACGCTCACAGACCTCCCGCCCGAACTCCTCGACCACATCACCGCGTACCTACCCACTGCGAGATCTGTCAGCACTCTCGGCAAGACGAGCAAAAGCCTCCATGCATTTGTAGAGAAAGATGCCTGGCAGACATTCAACCGCACTCGATTCCCTTCGCTATGCCCTACCGCACCTCCTTCGCACAAGGAAGCCGCGCGATCACTGACGACGCTGTCTACGGCCTGGGATCGCAGAGCTTTCGTGGCGAGGTACATCGAGCCTCATGGAGACGTACGAGCATATCCCGGAGACAAGCCGGTAGAGCGCTGGAAGAGACCTAGAGGACAGACTATCGGGTTTACGCCACACTTAGACGTCTACGAGGATGTTGGCCAGACATGGCGGGATAGGAAGGAAGTGTTAGCCTTTAGCGCAGGCGCAGAAGTATGCGTCAGGCTGAAGACGAGGAGCGTCGAAGGCGAGGAGGAAGTGCGGTGGATGACATACAGGCCACTTAGCGCCTATGAGGGCCGGGACGATGTCACGACATTGCACCTCCTCAAGCCTGAGGCGGGCGGTGGTGGCGACGACAGCCAGCGCATGATCACTGGAACAGCGAATGGTGACCTGTGGATCCTAAGTCTACCGGAAGGCGAAAGAGGTGATGTGCCCATCACGTACTTCGTCACGCAAGGCTTTCCGGTGCGGTCGAGCAGTCTCTTGGAAAGACCATTCGAGCAGACAATGCTAGCGGCCAACATGGGAGACTCCCGAATCTGCATCTACCCGGTGGACTCGACGCAGCCAAAGATAGCACCTTTGAGCACGATTGAGATCCGGCCACCGCAGGTCAATGGGGAGAAAGTGAGGCATCAACGGGTCTGGTCCACGCAGTTTCTCTCACCGCAACGGTTGGCAGCAGGAATTGGCCCTTCAGACGAGCCAGTGCACATCTATAGCGTCACACCGTCTGGCCTTGACAAGGAGCCGCTCAGGAAGTTCAGCCTGCAGAACGATCTCCAGCTCCAGGTTGACGTCAAAGCACCCAACGATACAGCTAAGAAGAGCTCATCCTCTATCTACCCGGTCGTTCCTCTACCACCCGGAAACACCGTCAGCGGCAGCTCAGACGGCGACGTTTTCTTGACAGGAGCTTATGACGGCGTCATCCGCCTCCATGACCTCCGTTCCAGCCGTAACGTCGAGCAAGCTTACTCTGACCCAACCGACGACAGCGCGATTTACAGTCTCCTGCCACGCGGCCAAGAAAGCCTCGTAGCCGGTACAAGCAGACACAACCTCCTCAAAGTCTTCGACATGCGGCTCGGCGCCAAATGCTACTCTTACCTGGATGCTACATCCCAGCAAGAACCCATCGGCGCCGAGCGAGAGCGAACGAGAGATTGGAACCTCTTCCTGAAACCCTCCAACACTTCCACCAGTGGTCGCGGAGGCGGCAGCAATTGGTCCCGCCGCAGTCAAGAGTCATCGATATACAGCCTCGCTTCTCCCTCTCCGCACTCACCGTACATGTACGCAGGCGTCGAGAACGCCGTCCTCGAAGTTGCTTTCACTAGCTTCCTGGATGCACATCCCGATCCTGTATTCTTCGAGCCTTGGAAACCAGCGGCCAGGGGCAAGGACGATGGTTGGCGCTCCAAGGAGGTGTTGGATCTGGCTATGTACGATCAGACGGCCGACATGAAGTTGCATACGCAGAGGAGTTTGTGGGAGACTTGGAGATTGAAGTCTAATCCCGCTGAGCAGACATCGACGAGGCTGGAGGGATTGGATGAGCGGTGGAGGGTTGGTAGTGGGCCGTGAACCTTGGTCTCAAGATAGTCTCGCCGCAGATGCACATAGAAACTAGACTGGCATCACTGACACGATGCAATCAGTGAGTGTTGTCTCCTTTCCCACCTGACCACCGTCGATTCCTTGCCGTAGTCGAACAGAACCGAATGGTACAGCCAAAATGACCGGAAAGAGTGCTTCAAACATGTACGAGAATAGCACACGGTCCGAAGGATGCCATGGTCGAATTCAAGAGGGACGAGGCTCGGGGTCAAGCATCTTCTTCGAGAAGGGCTAAAGCAGTGTCGATTGGTAATTCCTGACGGCTTGGTCCTTGGCAGGTCGGACTTCGCCACCAACAAAACGCACAATCTACTACCTGCAGCTGAGCGGATAAGTAGCGTGTCGAGATACATCCTCCATACGTACTCCGGCGCCTACTGCGATGCTTGCGTTCACGAAGGCTGGGACCATAGCTTGGGCCGATGCTGTCCCTGCTCCGGCGAATTGAGTGAATAACGCTAGCTGCGGCGCACGGACGCACGTAAGAAATTGCTTGATCCGTATAAAAACCTGTAACCTCGACGATGCACTGCTGCATCCATTTCATATTGCAAACAGTATCGGACTGCCACCAACACCGAGCCCGTAACCCTCCAACACACCACTTGACACCCATTCGACCTATCTCCGAACTCTTCTCAGGCGTTAGACCATCCGTCATGGCTCACGGCTCCACGAGACGTGGCAAGAAAGGCTCCTCGAATCTCAAGTCCCATGAGCACAGCCTCGAGACAGACTCCGACCACGCATCAACGTCAGAGACACCCGTCCTCCATCGTACCATGACCGCTGTGCCTCCTCGCTCCAATGGCTGGACGTACAGAAAGCTCGCACCATACAAAAATTTCAGCAAGCTCTACGGCGAGCGCAAATACGCCTCCGACTACCCATCCACTCCGTTCAAGTTCCTCAAGCTTCCTCCAGAGATCAGGAACCAAATCTACCACGAAGTCCTCTACGTCGGCTATATCGAGCTCGCGGCGGACAGTACACCTACTGGCTCCGACGGGCTTGCCCGCATGCACCACATAAGGCGCTACAAGCGCACCATCGTCCCGCGGCTCAAGCTTCTTCGCACGAACAATCAGGTGAATCGCGAAGCCTCATCCATCTTCTACAGCGAGAACGAATTCCGGTTTACTTCCTCTATCGGCTTCGACGTCTTGCCCTTCTTCTCCCGCACTATCGGGAAGAGGAACACCGGCCTCCTCCAGAAGGTGACAGAGCATGCGCCGTGGTCGTCCCGTCATTGTCTGGGCCATGCTCGTGGCTCCAACAACTCGTGGCGGAACTTCAAAGATCTCATGTGTCGCCTCGGCATGCACGAGAAGGGGTACGGCGCAAGGCAGTTCAGCATCCCGCGCACGATCACTCGGGCTGGCGGTGGTCTGCAGCAGTATAGAATCGTGGTGCCGGACGAGTTCTTCAACACAAGAAGCGATGTTGACTTCGAGAAACCGCACAGCGGCCTGCTAAGATGGTTGACGGCGTCGCAGCTCGCTAGGGTCCAGGTGCAGGTGGTCTTCCTGGATTCCAATAGGGAATACGGGCCTGCATACAAGCGTCGCGATGCCGAGCAGCGCCTGGCGCTGATCGAGTATGCCGAGTCGAAGGGCTGGAAAGTCTTTCTTGCACGGCACGACAAGCTGGGCCAGTATGAAGTCAGGGACTGGATGGAGGTTGGTGACGACAAGGAGTGTGTGACGATGGGGCACCTGCAGTCAGTCTGACGGACGGGAGGACAAGGAAGACTCTAGGCGCTCGCTGAGCGCACCGAGTCCAAGGTTTGGATGGTCGCCCACACAACGTACGACTATGATGTTCCGAAAGACGAGGTAGTCGAGGAGAAAGAGGATAGTAACGAAGAGGAGGAGCGTGAGCAAAATGCAGGAGGGCTAGCGACTGTGACAAAGACCGAGGCGAGTCTGACGGGGGCATGGGTGGCCTTTGTGAACTTATCATTGCATTAGCATATGTAGAGTACTTCCATTGCATTGAGTTTCGCGATCGATAGCAGATACAGTGGCTGTTCGTGCTCGTCCCAAGGTTTCCTGCTCGATGCGAAGATACAAACCTCGCGGTACGCAATCCTTGGTATGCCTGTCATCCTGTCTTCCGCGTTTCGAAGTAAACCACAGTTGAGTACTTGCGCGCGAGGCGCAGTAAATCTGTCAATTTTGCCTTCATATATATCTAGCAGCATCTTCACGCTCATGAGGCGATCCTTTCTCCAAATTACAAAGCACACACTGCACCAATCCGAAACCATCTTACCCATACAACGCAAACATGGGCTGCACCTCATCCAAACCTCCAAGGTTTTTGCAAGCGAAGGAGGACCGAGAAAAGCCAGCCAGGAAGACAAAAGCGGCGCCCTCGGTTGGGAATGCCACACGCTCCAGCGGAAATAATGCTCCTGTGGGCGCCGCCGTACCTTTGGGAGGTACCGTTCCAGTGATTCTGAGGTACGTGGAGTCAGGCGGCTATGTTATTATCGGTGTGCTGATGTAGAAAAGCAGTTCCGGAGGACACCATATCCATCATCGCGGACATCATCATGGCGGGCATCACCATGGCGGTCATCATCACAGCGGCCACAGTGTCGGACATGTAGGACATCATGGGCACCACGGGCACTCGAGCTTTGGCGGAGGTCACCACGGAGGTTTTGGAGGTCACCATGGAGGGTTTCACGGAGGTTTCCACGGAGGTCACTGCTGAAGTACTTCGTTCCCGGAGCTTGGCGTTAACTAATCTTGCAGTCAATAGAATGATCCACGTGGGTCTATTATGATCAGTCGTCGACGTGGCCAAGAGGCAATCGCTCTGTGAAATTCTGACCATACGTGCCGTTACCTTGAGCCTTTGCCTGATGGTGAGGGATAGTGCACCGGCAATTGTGCTTGAAGCGTCTGAAGCCATTGTGGTTGAACGCTGCACCGTCCATGTGTCTGGATCGTATGCGCCGGTAATCCAGCAAAGCTGCTACAGTACGCCGCTCGTCGCGTCAGATAGGTACCGAACACCGCAATGGATTTACTCTACTCAGTAGCAAAGCCAGGTGTGGATCGAGCCGGCCAGGCTGATAGGAAGGGTGTTTCGTACAACGGCGCTGAAGGAGCTTAGGCACTACAGTCTTCAGCAGGACCACCAGTTTCGGAAGGAGGAAGATTGTCCCAGACCGATGGATGTAAGTATAAGGAGCGGATAAGGTGGCTGTACCGAGGGAGGAGTGAGGCCTAGTCGAAGTTGGAGAGGATATCTCATTTCCAGGACCGAGAAGAGTACTCGCATTGAGTTCCTACGACGCTGGGGAGCTATCTCTGGTGTTCGGAGTCCGATATTCGGTGCCGCTGTACTTGGCCAGGCTGCGATGATGGTAGCGGTCTGACATATGGCGTAAGTGCTCTTCCGGGTGTTGTCTTCGGAGCCCGACTTGAGACTGTCTCGGCCGTGGAAAGTCAATTGCTCGCCGTGAGTCTACTATTATTGGTCGCCTAGGCAGTGTCACTACTATTCGGAGCCCGATCTTTGAAGCCGTGGCGTTGAGGCAGGCTGCTATGAAGTCAGCGGAAGAAGGAATGGTATAGTATGAGGTTTGATTTGGTGACCTGGAGTGATGTGGAAGTGTGGCGTGACATTGTCCTCGGCAGAAGCCGTGCGACGGCTATCGCACTTCGCGCCGATCTTGTGGTATGCCGGCTTTCTCGCCGAGGTTATGGTAAGGATATTGATATAGTTCCTTGATCTACACTGGGTCTGAATGAAGCCTACAAGTATCATCTCTCTCCTCGATCCTGATCTCGACATTCCTCGACCCAAGGACCCTCTTTCCAAAGCGCTTGCCGTGCTGTATACCTATACTCTGCGCCCATGGCCAACCATGGCAACCCTCACTTTCGCTCGAAAGCAACCTCCCTCGCCTTACTAGCATCCTCATGCTCACCGCAGTCCACCTCCTCGACAAGACCGCTCCCAAGATCGTAGATGGCGCCATGGACCTGCAAACCGCGGTCCCGCATCGCATCAATCACCGTCGGGATGCCCTTCATCACGCTCACGCCATGCTGAACATTCAGTTTACTCATAAACGTCGTCTTCTCCATTCCCTCAAGCTTCGCCAGCTCTCCTGCATGCTTCTCGCGCAGAGATCGCATAGGCTGCAACCAGATATCCAGCGGTCCCCCCAGCTTATCATTCGCCAAGCTGCCAGCTACACCGCCGCAGCTGGTATGTCCACATACCACGATATGCTTGACCTTCAGATGAAAGACCGAGAACTCCACCACACTCAGCAGACTGAGGTCGGTCGCGCTGACAATGTTGGCGATATTGCGGTGCGTAAACACATCTCCCGGCTTCAGCCCCAGAATGGTAGTCTCAGGCGCTCGACTATCGCTGCACCCAATCCACAAGATCGGCGGCGCCTGACCTTTGGCGCAGGTAGGGAAGAACTCGTTGTCGGTTTTGGCCGTGTCGGAAGCCCATTTCTGGTTCGACTCGAGGGCGGTCTTGAAGGCGGAATCTGTGCCTACTGCTGCGTCCATCAGCCACTGCTTGAATGTGCTAGTGTCGTGGTCCCATGATGAAGCGTACGGTGCGGTTGAGATGCCCTAGTCGCGAATGAAGTGTGAAAGCTGCGCCGGACAGCAGTGCGGACAGATTGGTAGAGAAGAGCTCTCTGCATGCCCTGACTCGCTGGTCGCATCATCATGGAGGGACCCGAGTTTCACCTACCCGCTTGTACCGCCATGCCTGTCTCTGTTCAAGTTGCTGTAATGCGTAGATTTGTATTATCGGTGTGTGTATAGGTCTATTGTACAGTGTAGGTCGTGACCGCCGTGTTGGGAGAGGACGAGAATGACCTCAGCCATGCTTTTTGGGCGGTATCATCATTTACACCCGTTGGGCTAGTGCCCATGGACTAGTCCGAGTCTGTGAAACTCGATCTTCCTCTTCTCCGACAACATATCCATATCCATACTCAACCTATCTTGGTACTTCAAAGACTATGGAGCTCAAGATTGTGTATGGAAGCAACTCAGTGACATCGCAGTCAGTACAAAAATGCGAATGCGCTTCCATTCCTGATTCCATCGTGCCTGAGCTGCAGCTTACATCCTTCTCACCTCGGCATCTCTTTTTAGACCTCCAACTCTATCTTGCATATCGTCAGCCTTATCAGAACTACAATGCGACACTCATGCTGCCATCCCGTCTCTAGAGCATAACGCAAGTACAGAGGATTGAAACACCGTACAGGACAAGGCATCCGCACCGGGAACACCGAGATTTCGCGTGGCGCTACCCAGCTGACACCCGTCAAGCGACTCTGACTGGCTGATGGACTTTGCGCATGGGAGCCAACACCTCACAAGCGACATTGTCTGAGACAGAAGGACAGCGCATATAGTCTGCGCCTGGTCCGCACAGAAGCTGGACATCGCACGACCTCTCGCTCTACTCTGGCTCACCCGACGTACTCAAAGCCGCCACCGTCATCTGGAAAGCGGCCAGGCGGCCAGAGAACCAACCATGGTCTTCCGCACAACCTTCCATAACACTGTGACAACTCCAATACCCCACAATGTCCGCCCGGCGACTCTCATATCTCTCTTCCACAACCACAGCTTCCTCATAACAATGCAGCCCATAGTAACCCGCCACTCCGAACGCTCCCGGGACCCCTCAACTGGCAAGATTGACTACGACGTCTGGGAGAACATCGACCTATTACCATTCGGACTCTGGAAACACGAGATCCACTTTACCTGCGCTTTCGAAGACAAGCCCGAGGGAGTGATTTCCTGGGTAAATGCTCCTATGGGGTTTGAAAGTAAGGCCGATTATACGGTGAGGAGTGGAGTGGGGGAGGAGGGAGGGATGGTGCTAGAGGAGCAGATTCAGAGTAGTTGTTCGGTGCTGTTTAAGCCTTTTGTGGAGTGGACTATGGTGCCGGTGAGGAGGAAGATGCATTTGCAGATTATTGGGAAGGCGCAGGAGATTGATCGGGGGGTGGAGAGCTGAGTCGCAAGATCTTTTGCTGATTAAGGGGTGATGAGCGAAAGTGTGTTTGTGTTGCTTTGGCGGGGTGTCTGGCGTTGGGTGTCAGGTAGGGGTTGTTCGTGAATGGGTCTGGAAGGTACGCTCGCAGAGCTGTTGTCCGCGCATCAAAGGCAGCAAACGCGGCCAAAAGGTATATCTTACCGTTGGAGCATTTGATTCCAGTTGGACGATCATCAACAGCATCCTGTATACCGATTCACAGTCCATGTTGGCCTCAGGTTTCTGGCTACGTTTGCATTCCCGCGCTAAGTCTGCGCTAGTGGCGTGGCTTCTCCTTTCGGTCAACATCATGTGCTACTTTTCGTTTTTCGAAATCTCTTCAAATTCTTCTTAGCTTACCTCAAGCTATCTTCACCACCCTACATACAAACTCATACACCATCCGACACACTAAGACGCTATGGAGGGCCAAGACATTGAGAAGAAGCGCAAGCGCGAGAGTGCGTCTCCGCCGAGCGAGGTCGAGGATGCGGCACGTGCGAAGAAGCGCAAGCAGGACACACCATCTGGCGAGGTAGTTATCCCCATACCAACAGAGCAGCGACGAGCTACTGTACTCGACATCGGGATATAGAGATACTAACGCTCAACAACAGTATCCTCCCCTACCGGCGTCTTACGATCAGACCGCGGAAGCCGCAGCTGCTACACCTGCGGCACGCCCAGCACCATCTCCGGTATGTTGATTATCTCGAGAGCTTGCATACTCGCCCTCACCTCAACAAAAGTTACATGCTACTGGAGAGACGCTGACAGGCCGCCAGGAGATATCCCCAGGTCGAGCCAGCCAGCTCCAAGCTATTGCTCAGGCCGCTCTCTCCGCGATGGATCACGACTCCCCTGTAAGTCTAGAGCCCAGGAGCGCATGTACTCGGTAGCGACTTGCTGGCGGATATGAGGCTCATGGAGATGCTGACAACGTAACAGACATCCACAGCTCCTGTTGTCGACAGCCACAGTGCTGCAGCGGATCTACATTCCCTCCATGGTCGCAACCATCCCCGCCAGCCTGAAGCGGCCAACGGCAGCAACACTCGCGACCAGCAGACAGAATCGCACAACAATGCCGGCGATGATCTCAACTCCCAGGCCACCACATCCACGACCTCGCAAGACCTCGCCCAGCGTCAGATGGAGCGCCGTCTGACCTTGCAGGCTGCGCAGGGCCGTCTGACGGCGATTGGCGCTATACTCGAGAACCCTCTTCAGCAGTGGACAGGATGGGGTAATTGAGGATATCAGTGAGCAGTTGGACATGCTTATGGATAGACTCAACCAGAGTCCGGAGGATCAGTAAGCTCGAAAACGAGGATTTGCGGTAGCGTTGGTGAGGTTTGCTATTGCAAAAGGCGCTAAAGATGCGCTCAAAGAGCCATTGTCTGCGCATCTACAGCAGCAGCAAACACCGTTCGATAGGTATAAAGTGCTCTCCGAGCTGTATACTCATCTCGCCAACTCAATTCGTACTCGGATATACCGAATCTCGCATGTGCTATACTGGTGCAGTGAATGCTCACCTGGATTTGCGCTAGGCTTGCATTAGCGGCTTGGCTTTTCCTTCCTTTCTTCCGTTAGCGCCACACCGCATTCTGTTCTCTAGTATTTCAGCATTCTCTCTCAACATCAACTATCAGTGTCCTTCCACCATCGACACAAAACACATCTCACAACATGTCAAGCGACACATCAGCAGCCAATCCAGCCATGGCCGATACCAACAGCTCGAAGACAGAGCGCACTCTTCCGCCGCTAGGAGAAGTACGTATCCATGAAATGACACACAGCGAAGAGCAGCTATAACCGGTGCTAAGATATAGATATACTGACAGTCGCACACAGGACACTCCACTGCCAACATCTCACGAGCAGTCCGCAGAAGATGCCGCTACTGCCGCGGCCTTTGCAGCAACTCCACCATCTCCAGTAAGTGCTTCCTCCTTCCGCCAACGTACTCGGCGACAGCCTGACATTGCCATCTATCGTACACGGAGATGCTGACATCTTAACAGGCAGCAGCACCTCTCGGCTACGAAGTTGGCAGAGAGTCAATCTACGGTGCCGCCAGCAGCCCGTTTGCCAACTCCTCGACTGATCTGCGCCTACCCGGCCATCCCGACATCTCCGACAGTATCGCCCTGGAAAGCAATGATACTCGCGACCAGAGTACTCCGGCGACCGGCGACGAGGCAGAGAAGTTGGCCGACCAGCAAGAGGAGGTGGAGGAGCACGAGGACGATGCAGACTCGCAGTCCACCACATCTGTTTCGCCAGAGGATATCGCCCGCATCGAACAAGCTCGTCGCATTAACCTTCAGACCACGAAGGGTCATTTGACGACGATCGGTGCGGTGGTAGACGTCCTATACAGAAACGATAAGCACACGAAGGTCAAGGCGATCGGCAAGATGCTGGAGGCGATCGTCGATGAGATCAGCAAGTGAATACGGGCGTATCGGGGAGAGCAGGGTGGCCAATGGGGTCTGGAGGTCGAGGCAGAGCGTGGTGCCAAACGTTGAGACTTCAGAGCGTAGCACATGACCTGGCACACATTCAGTCTTGTAGCAGATGCTTACAGTTACCTCGCTAACCCGTTGTACCTTCTTACTTCGCCTCTCCAAATCAAGCTCCAAGGAATTCCCATCCACCCAAACAAGTTCAGCCACATACCAACCTCGCCTCTGTGCACCAACCCCTTGTCAGACACTGCTCGCTCGTCTTGGAAACCATCCTAGATCCCGACGATGATGGCCTTCTCTCATACGGTCCATACAGCAGCCGGACCTGGTGCAGACGGTGTTGAAGAGACGCTATGTTATCTCCAAGAAGTGACTCGCTTCCAGTCTTAGTGACCGATACAGCAGCACGAGACCTCTTCGGTCCTAAGGCGATGGCGGCGTGACTTCATGCCTGCCCAGTTCGGATGCCGCAACCAACGAAGGCATGCTAGCCGACAAGATCGCAGCGTATCGATGTAATTCTCCAGGTAAATGAAGCTGCTCATCACTGTTATGGCATGCGGTGCGGTGGGAAGGACGGCATCCAGCAGTCACAGACTTTGCCGCCTTCGTCTTGTCTATTCTGGTAAACCACGCTCGGCACAGTCAACATTTCGTAATCATCTCTATTCGAATGAAGTTTCGGGTGTCTTGACGATCGAACGCATGGTAGCCGACGAGATCGCAAGAGGCCCATATAATAGTCAGACATCCATGCTGTGGCATAGTATGCGGTGGCAGCAGTAACAACCAGCAATTGCACAAGGGTATCGAAGTGTTCTGCGCCTGCAAGCCTCAGTCACTGGGATGAGTAGAAGCTCGTCATTTGGAAACATCAGCAGCCCAGTGTCGCACGCTCATTGTCTCGTATGTGCCGTCTCTGTCGGCCCAAGCTACCATGTGAGCTGCCAGACATGCTAGTCGGCACATCGCCCCTCGCAACATAGCAGTTGTGTGACATTCGCTGCTTCTGCCACTTCCTACGAGGTATGCAGACTCCACACGGGTACCAACTGCACGCCTGTAAGCTTAATGCAGGAGATCATTCGGATATCGGTAAGATGACTTCAGCCACGTGCGTTCCGTGTTGATGGGACAGCTCGTGTGTGTGACAGCTCGTGGCTTCACCTTCATAGCCATTGCTACTGTACTGCACGGAGCACCTGCCAACCGTAAGACATAATCTTTGCGCAGGACAAGCCTCAGCTTTCTTTGCGAAGCAAGAGCGCACTGCTGTGCTTGAACAGGTTACGGGCGACCGCTGGTGCTCTTACCCTCGTGCTGTCTGTAGTCTGGAGACACTGCATGTTTGCCGGCCACAAGCCTTTCTCGTGTCGATGCAGGAGAGGATTCCGAGTGACGGCGGGCGGAAGAGAGCAGAAGCAGCCTTTTCCGGATATACAGGTTATGGCTTTGGTTCGGGGATTGATATCTCCTAGCTACCTGTGAGTCGTGCGCGGGCTCTGCTGCGGGTTTGACGGCTGTCGTGACTTCGACGCCAGGCACGTCACTCGTCGTGACTCTTGTATTATTGTAGCAAACGCCATTGTAGCAAACGCAGAGGAAGTGAGCCTACGAGCGCCTAGACGTCCACATGCAGTGAGATCTTACCCGCGAAGTCGTTGCGCAAAGAGCTCGGGGGGCGTTTTCCCTTCTTGCAGGATTGTGGCGTTTCCGGTCTTCCCACCGATGAGTTGTTGTCGACCGTAGTCTGGAAGTCTGACGCCTGGCTTGTAGAGGGGTTGGAATAATGTCGCTACTGTAATGCTATCAGAGGGCTATACACGATGGCGGCATACAAGACAGCTGGGCATGTGAGCATTCTGCTAGACCTATACCTTCGCTTCCGAAGCGATGTTGTTCTCTGCCAGCCATGGTCT